>QNGE01000847.1:25049-98168 GCA_008508345.1 Paragonimus westermani
CAGGAGAACGATTAGGGTTCTCAACCAAAGCCTTTGGCTCAAAAGCCTGTACCGCAAGGCAGCGGGTGGGTGGCGGTGTACCAGAAATGGTACGTTTTTCGAGAAGAGATGCCAACCGTCTTCCAACCCCCAACTTGGAGGACCAGGAGACTGTGGTTTGTCAGACCTCTACCTGTTGGCCTGTCTAGTATGAGTAACCCTCATGGCGTGTTCACCACACCGTCCAGTTTGGCTCAAGAAGTCATCGAGATGCGCAAGCCGTCACACAACTTCAACATCCAGTCTTATCGCGACCGGACACAGCTTTTATGTTAACACATTTCCCGGCATCAGCCATGCGGCAGTGAATCCTCGGGGCACATAGGCTAGGGATGGCAGAGAAGACACATCCTTTCGTAACCGTATTCTGCGTTAGTTTTAAGCTCACAATAGATTGATACGCTTTGCAGCCACACTCGATATCACACGCTTGTTCGGATGACAACTTGTCACCAGTTGTTACTATTACACATTGCTCTCTTGAAACCAGCGAGATTATCATCAGCCTCAAAGCTATCCGGCACCCATTTGGTTATGCAAAATCCTTCTCTGGACAGCAGTGGCGCTAAGCTCCGAACAAAGCCAGTTGAAAGGAATGTATTGGAAAAGAGGGACGTACAGTCATCAACGAAATATTCCGTTTGAATGGCTTGGCAAAAGCCCTCCCCACACATATACCCAAGTCTTTCCTCCGTTTTCCGCAAAACAAAATTTGCGAAAGCAGAGAACGGGTAGCTCTGAATGAGTGTACCGCCGCCCTACATACCGTGCGTTCATCTGTGAGATTCCCGTGGAACTGCCAGAATATTCTCAAGACGTGACAATTTGTTTCGATCACACCAACTTGGAAAGTCTTCTCTACATATGCCGCAGTGTCAACCGGATAAGTTTTGCGACCCAGCAACACATCTAATCATTGAGTTGTAGAGTCCGGTTTTCGTGGTAGCTGAGAGCTCAGAGATCCACCAGGATACCTCGCCGCGCAGTCGGATACTTCGTAGAGCTTACCAGGTTGTTTAGTGTTAAGTACAAGGTAAGCTGATCAGGCTCAATATTCACAAATACTTGCTCGGTGTATCCATTGGTGAGGTGAGACTGTGTTA
The DNA here is from genome assembly GCA_008508345.1 of Paragonimus westermani. Taxonomy (NCBI): domain Eukaryota; kingdom Metazoa; phylum Platyhelminthes; class Trematoda; order Plagiorchiida; family Troglotrematidae; genus Paragonimus; species Paragonimus westermani. Next base: position 26,192 of record QNGE01000847.1, read on the forward strand.
GGGCAGTAAAACTCAAATGTAATTCTTTTTCACTTAAAAAGTGGTTTCGTAAAAGGTTCAGAGGTTTTAGAGCAAGTATCCCGATGGACGGTGGAAAAAACTCCAAGGCTGCTCATGGTAGCAAAACCAAACAAACACGGTTCTCAATAACCGTTACAGCTAACTTAACTTCCTGGGAATAATATTCAGTAGCGTGTAATGTACCGTCAAACCCATGATTGCAAAGAAGTTGGAGTTGTTCCTTAGTGGAGCAACCTCCTTGAACAGCACAGCTGACGGAAACACACTATTAAGCGTCTTCACCAAGTGGACTACAAGTCATCCAGCCGGGCAGGATTCCATTCACATGGAGCTATTTCTGTTAACTGAATCTTTGATGAGGTAACCAGTGTGCCTCTGCGACATCACATCCAATCAGTGTACGAATCTCTCTTTGGTGGGTCTGACTGAACTCGATTCCCTTCAGTTGCTGCCACTACTCATTCCCACATCTTGAGTGAACTACAGGTCCAAACAGCAAATCCTCTATGGCACAAGGCCCCTCGACCACAACGGCCTCATCCATAAACAACTGAGATATCTCGAATTCTGCTTTGACACAAGTGGAGTTAAGTGCACCATCGTATGTAGCGCTAGTCAGGCACGGCTGACGTCCATCAGCAAAACTGTTTGAACCTGTTTGAACCGATGTCCAGAAAAGCACAAGTTCTGACAAGGTTTGCTGGAGTTTCCACCCTCACCAGAACCACCCCAGTTGTACGCATTTGCTATCGGAGCTCGTCAGATTACAGACCCCATTGTCGTTGCGAGAGAGCTGTCGTGTAGGTTGGCTAATTTTATTGTAAAGCAAACGGCGATACCGATCTCTGAAGCCGCCTCCACCACACAGAGTCTTATTAGAAACTTCAAAGCCCAATGCGATACATTAAAGCGCACAAAAAGTGCGCCCACTCAGCGAGCACAGGACCACTTACCAGGTATATCGAGCTCGATGAACGTCTCAAGGCTACTTACAAGTCCGCGCATGTCACAGTTCGTAGAACAGTTCCTTGGTAGCGAAATTTAGAGTCTGCTAGTTCCTTCTCCGAATCTGGCAACTTGTTCACACATGCAACCTTTATTATGGGCATCATGGCTATTGATTTCACTTTCTCCTAATCTGCCCGTCGCCGCCCGTGCACATCAAGAAACGCACTTGGTAAGCTCGGCGAACTTTGGCTCGCGCCCTCACGACCTTATCCGGTCCGCTTTCTTAGCCCACTCAAATGGTGGGCTGAGGAGAAGCCCGCCCCGAAATCTGCCCCAGTGTACTCAGATAGTTCGAATCAACTTTTTAACTCATCTGCAATTTTTCGTGCAAGCGCACAACCTTGCCAGTCCGCCATCAGTATTAGGTACATCGGCTTCCATCAGCAACCCGTCGATCTGAGATCATCAGGAATGATACGGCTATCCATGAAGGTCTTGTGATACCTCTCTCGTCTTCATGTATACCATTAATGGTGACAACATTATACAGTCCTCATGTGCCTCGCGAGCTCTTCCCCGAAAATATTGTAAATGTCACAGCATTCGGTAACCGTAATATGCCACTTCAGCTTTAGCGTAATGTTCAAAATGATTCAAGAACGTACAGCGATTAATCGGACGGCACATCTGTGAGATGCGGAGAATGTAAGCGGGTAATTTCGTTACATAGTCATTCTGAAAGATTTCAGCTTCCTAACAACTAAAACAAAGTTGTTTCTGGCAATCCGCCACGTACTGTTTAGAAAGAATGCTCTCGAAACTCCGGGATTTCCGGCGTCAACAGGTCTTCTCGGGTGTTTTAAAAACATAACACTCCGTCAAATTTCTGCACAGGTATCACTTTTTTCAATATGTTATGAATATTTTGAACGGAAAAGTGGACTTTTTTAAGATGCGAAGTTTTGCTAACAAATATCTGCTGAAGATTATCCCCAAGAAGTAAATGGTTACGTTGGTGGACCGTTAGTATGTGAGCTTGCAATATCGTCTGAATGGTAGTAGATGGAATATTGTAAAAAGTATGAAATACGCCCATCGTGTTGTGGGAAATATATTTGTTTGGAGGTGTGAAAGACTTTTGTTAAGGACGCTGAGAAACAGCGTCAATTTAATGGCAAAACAGTTTGCCTAGGTAGCTGACTTATTGTGATTTGATACATAGAAGAAGCGAGCAATGAATGATTAATAAAAGTACACAGTATTCGTTGTAAACCTTCTTTCGTGAATTTTTGCGTTCAATATTCCGTGAACTAGGTGCCGACAGTGGATAAATCAGAGTGTTAACGATCAACTCCACGTGGGACCAGAAGCCACCGAAATTTGGGGGCACCGCGGTTAAGTGAATAGCAATGCAGTTGATGATTTCAAGGCATATTATGGATGTAAGTTGGCGTGTTCTGCTAGCCGCACTTACTGATCTGTGTAATCTGGCGTGAGCTGGTTTGGCATTATGATAACAAAGAAATCGGCAACTTCATGAAATTACCTGGACTCCCCAGTAGGTAGAACTTAATGTGTTTCCCAGAAGACAAAACTGTTATACAGGAGGTGATGCATGCTACCAAATGAAGCCTTTTGGTGTGTGGCATGTAGCGGCCCTATTTTTCATCGCTAACCGCGTTTAAGTTACGATCGGCATTTGTACCATTTCTCCTCCTCAAATTTTGTATGCGCTAAAATGTTTGTTTGAACAAGTATGGTTAACGGCAGGTCGCACGCGCAATCAAACGTTCAGCTCCGCCGCCTGTTTGCTTGACATTTTGCTGTACTGACGTTTTATCTTGCTATTCGCTCGTTCTGACGTCGACTTTGTAGCAGTCTGGAGACTTCACTGGCCTTTCAGTGGTATGAGGTATAAAATAGTTCTCAAACTCACAGCTGCACATTTTACCCAGACTATTAAGAAAGCTCGCATGATGCATGATGCCCGATTGTTTAACTGCATGTCATGTGACTGTTTCGCCAACCGGAAACACACATGTGTCACTTTCTTCCGGTTTACTTGCTCGTCGACGACCAGTCTCTAGCCTCTCTCTCTCATTCGCGTTTCGGTGCTTTTTATAGAGCTATCAGAGACCAATTGTATATTTCGTCGATTAAAGATTTGCTCTCCGTGTTGATTTTGTCAAGGTCTGTTGCGTTATTTTGAGATTGCTGAGGTTTGATTGATGTTGAAAGGTGGCCCTACGCTTTACTCTCTTCCCCAAATGAGATACATTACTCCTCCTTGTTCTTACACAACCTGCCTTGACCGTTTCCCTTACCCCTATTTAGTCCGAGCCATGTAAACTTCCAAATACCGAAATTAGACATTTTTCTTCCATATTTTCCCTTGAGTAACTTATGATTCCCGTCGTTTTGCTCTGACCAAACCAATGACCTTTGTTTGAGTGAGCTCAACCCGTTTTATCGTCCACCATTGTTGATCGGTGCCTGGTTGTTAATTTGTTGTTCGGGCACTTTCTTTGATCTCTGAGGATTTTCACATTCTAGGTGAGAGACAATGTTCTTGTACATTGATTCAATCAGTACCGTATTAAACCCAGTTATTACGAGCGCCTTCTCGGTAACCGTTTCGAGGATAGATTCTCTGTCGTTGAATATTGAGAGGCATTTACTGGATCAACAGATTACGCGTAACTAGGTGTGAACTTGGATCGTTAGCGAACGATTCAATACTCCGTCCTCGACGGCCTTCTGCTTTCCGAGTCTGACAATTGCCTACTTGGGGAATAGCAACTTAGTGCGAAGATCACTAAATTGATAAGCCCATTTGAACAAATTTTGTTTCCCATAGGTATATCTTTTGTACAATTGTGAGTTGCTATTTGTTAGACATTTTACATATTCATTTCTTTTAAAATTCGTTATTATCCATTCCGCTATAATGGAGGCTCAATCGCACGTTTTGTCAGACGCTTTGGTTAGTACATTAGCCGTGCCGTTTGCACCCTTCAGGGAGAATAATCCTAAGTCGCGGTTTGCTCCGTTAGAAGCTACATTTGCACTACGACAAATCACTTAGGAGCTGACGCGTTTCCATCGCGTAGTTGCGGCACTGCCACCTCACGTCATTGACAAAGTGGACGATATTCTGGAGCTACCGGACTCTAAGAAGCCTTACGAGCAACTCAAAGCAGCCGCAATTGAGCGCGTCAGCTTGTCTGATCGCAAGCGTACTTCTCAGCTTTTGAGTGCGACCGAGATTGGTGATGGTAAACCATCGCAGCCCCTTTGCCATATGCAGCGGTTAGCGGCATGGCACACACAGAAGAGGCTGTACATAAGGAGATGTGGCTACGACGATTACCTGAAGATATGCAAAACATCCTTAGCGCTAACCCATCAGCACCCTGTTCAACCATAGCTTACGTCGCCGACCGGAGCGGGAAAACATAAACCGCCGCTGTTTCCCAACTCGCTTCGAATAGTCAGGGCGCAATTGCCACTTTAAATGCTCAAATTGCTACCCTAACTTAATAACCTCAGGCCTTGATGACGCAGCGTTCAAGGTCACGCTTGGCTATCCTTATTCGACGAACAGTGGCCCCTCAGGGTCGCGTGATTCTCATCAGTCGCTACCGAACGCTAATCCCGATCACCGCTGGTATCACCAGCATTTTGGCAAGAAAGCCTGACGATGCCGACAGCCTTGTACCTTTCGTCCAGTCAGCAAACAGGGCAGCCAAATCCACATGGCTAACGTCGTAATCTGCTCGCCTGGTAGTCTGTTCTTTCTAAAAGATCAAGAGTCGGGATTCGCTATCTTATCGACACAGGTGCTGAGGTATGCGTGATCCTATCTGAGGCCCACGACTTAAACAGATAATCCATTTTGAATCTCCGAGCAGCCAACGGAATCACTATGAAAGTGTTTGGCCAAGGCTCTTGAACATTTAATGTAGATCTCCGTAGGCCTTTTCACTGGGTCTTCACGGTCGCCGACGTTCAAATGGCGATTATCGGCATCGGCCTTCTTCAGCACTTTGACCCGTTGGTAGATTTCAGATGACATCGTCTACTCGACCAAACGACAAAGCTTACCATTACCGAGAGTTTGACCGTTGAGGTGTCATTCAGTCCCTTATATCAAAGCTCTACGAAACTAAACTATCCGAATGTTTATCCACAGTCTCCATCTCTGCCTGTCGTCAGAAGTTCCCTGAGGCACCACATAGTCACGACAGGCCCGCCGGTGTTCGCCAAGGCTCGCAGATTGACACTAGACAAGCTCAAAATACCCCGCGCTGAGTTTGAGCACATGCTCGGGATTGGGTTCATCCGCCGCTAGAGCATGGAGCGATTGGCGTCCTTGTGGAGACTATTGTTAGCTCAACAACGACACAGTACTTGACACGTACCCGATTACGCACGCACAAAACATCACAGCTAGCCTTCGTGGTACCTGTGTGTTCTCGAAAATTGATCTGGTGCGCACACGCCACCAGAAACTCCACACAAACGTTTCAACGTTTCATCGACGAGGCCACATGGGGTCTGGATTTCGTCCACCCCTACATCGGCGACCTTTTGTCTGCGAGCGCTTCTGAAGAGAAACATCGGATTCATCGGCGACAGCTCTTCAACAAATCAGCAACTTTTGGCATCGTGATTAATGCATAAAAGTGTTTTTGGCCAGCCAGCAAAGGAGTTCTCAGGGTACCCTGTGGACCAGCAGGTTCTTCGACCGCTAACCGATAATGTAATCCGTGATTTCCCACGTCCTGCCACCCTCGCTGCTATTCGTCAATTTAACAGGATGGTCAACTGCCGTAACGATTCAGGCGTGATCGTTGAGTTACGCGTAGCCCAAAAAACAGATCCCAAAATGAGAACAGAATTGGATCCAACAATTTCTACGGTACTATTAACGAAATGCATCAATATTTACGAAAGGCAAACCCCAATCGTTCGCGACGATAGTCTCGCTCGGCAAAATTACTAGCTCCTCAACAGGACCAACAAGTTCAAGGGTGAACCGACACACCAGCAGACCAGGACAATAATGGCCCCTCGCGCCGCGAACATTTGATGACACATTAGTTCAATAAAACAAAATGGGGTGGGTGAGATAGTGGGGCAAATATCAGGTTAGTGGGAAAAATTGGAATGCAAAAGATGGGGACGAATTTCCTCAGTTCGTGGATCAACAAATTTACAGCGCCCGCTAAAATTCGTCTGCGTCTGACAGGCCGCTGGTAGTGCTGTGCAGTTCTGGCTCTCTATCTGTCTATACTTAATATAACTATCCACACGACATATGTTGGAGACCTCGCGAAGCGTAGTGTCTAACAGTCATGCCCCTTTAACAAACAGAGGCGCCTCACATCTCTCCTCATTAGACCGGTCTTCGTGCGAAACTCTACAGTACGAACTAGTTCGTCCGCGTCTACTTCACATTTCGTAACTAGTCCCATGGGCCACTGATCCCTAGTCAGTCCATCGGACACAACAAGAACAACGTCACCGGCCTGGAAATTACGTTGCCTTGTCAACCACCTCTGGCGCACTTGCGACGATGACACATACTCTCGAGACCACCTTTTTCCAAATGGTAGTTACCACGTCATTTGCTTGTCTCAAACACCCAGTGTACCTCTCTACCAGATTGCATTCTGGGGCTAACACTGCATTGCTCCTCAAGAGAAGTAAGTCATTCGGGGTCAGGGCGATGTTGTCACGACCGTCTGCGGCAAAGAGAGCCAATGGTCTGTGGTTTAAAATATGCTCTACTTCAGCCAATGAAGTTAGAAGGGTTTCGTCATTGGTTCGTTGCTCTCGACAGATTGCGCTCAAAATACATCTGACAGATCAAATCAATCGCTCCTATTCTCCATCCCGATGACTAGCACACGGTGGGTTGAAGTGTCACTACATTCCCTTTTGTAAGAGCTTGTCACCGACGGATCCGTTACCTAAGTTGCGGACCCAACCTCTAAGCTCTTTGTCATCGGCTACAAAATTGGTACCGTTATCAGAAAAAATTGCCTCAGACCTACCTCTGCGTCCGATGAATCGTGAAAGGGCCATAATAAATGAGTCGGTACTCAACGTGTAAGCCACTTCGATATTTACTACTCGGGACTGCAGACACGTGACTATACATCCATACCTTTTTTCGGAAGTCCTGCCTCTCTTGAAACAAAAGGGTCGAAAATAATCCAACCCAACGTTCGTGAACGGATACCACGCTGGGCTTACCGTAACAGATGTTAGAGGGGCCATTAGCTGCTTACCAACTGGAACACAAAGACGACGGCAGGCTAGGCAGGATCCAACGACTCGCTCAACCGCTGCGCCACCCTGTATGACCTAGAAGTGCCTCCTTAGCAAACACAACACATGAGGCCTTCCGGAATAACCTTCGACCTCGTGATGATTTCTTATAATAAGATCAACGATGTGATGGCGCTTAGGCAAAATTATTGGGTACATGGTCCCGAAACTGTAAGCTGATTGCGACAGTCGACCTCCTACCCGTATATTTCCTTCAATCATGACGGGGAACAATTTATTCAAGAAGCTCATCTGAGACAGAACAAAGAGGCTATCACAGCCAGACAGCCTGGACAGCAGGGCTACTTCCTCGGAGAGGCACCCTGATTGTACTGATCTAATCAAATCTACTTCTGCCGCTTTGATCTATTTTGAACTGAGAGGGCCGGCTTTCAAAGTCAATTCCGAGCGCCCGCCATGGAGTTCCGTAATGTAGCACTTGAACCGGGCAAGCCATACCACGGCTCTAAGCAATCGAGTCAAGCTTGAATATCAAATAATAAGGTTATGCAGACCGTTTGCTTGAACGACAAAATTAACATGAGTCGGCGTCTTCCTTAGTTTAATGTTGTTGGGCTCAACGAGGGAGTTGGATATCGGAGGCCATGACCTGCAAGGCCAACTCAGGGACTTTCGACCACTTGTCTTTTATTGGGCGGCCGGTAAAACCGCGCAAAGCTAAGTCAGCCGAATTTTCTTCGGATCTCACGTATTCCCATTGTTTGGGTGTCGACGACTGATGGATCATAGAAAGGCGGTAAGCCACAAACGTGCAGAACCTAGTTGACACATTGTGGATATCATAAAGGACGATCATGAAATCAGTCCAAAAATAACAATATTGGAATATCTGACCCAAGTTGTTAACGATGTAACCTCACGGCCAGGACTGCTGCGACTAATTCGAGTCTCGGGATAGTCACCGCTTTGGATGGTGCAACTTTAGGCTTGCTAAACAGTAGTGCACTATTCCTGGCACCTTCATTTGAGGTGAAGCATCTATTTGCTTCTGCCTCATAGCCCCCTCCAGAGGCATCAAAACATATATGCAGCTTGCATAGCTCTGTAACAATAACCTGCGAAAACAGCATGCAGCGTGGAACTCGCGGGTCATCAAGAGCCTTTAAGCTTGACAACCAAGCTTGCCACTATTTGCGGTCTTCTAGACTCAACGGTCCGTCCCATCCAAGACCACTCTTGCACAGCTTCTGAAGCAAACGTTTGCCTGGCGGTGGCCACGGCGAGACAAGACCCAAAGAGTCGTGTAGCGAAGAGACACAGGATAGCACCCCTTGCCTAGTCTCCACCCTGTTTGGGAGCTGAAGGCTCGAACGAAATTCATCCTTTTCAGCGTCCCATTGGATACCAAGAATTCGCTGTAATGGTAGGGATTTGGCTGCAATATCCACTAAGGAGGGTGAGAGCTCTGAGGTCGGTATTGATGATAGCACCTCACGGTCGTTCCAAACCCAGTTTCGCAGTCGGAAGCCGTCTTTTGTCAACATGTCAAAAACCTCTCTCACACAGTGTTTTGCTGTTTCCGCGCTGGGGACCGAACGAAGACAAGCATCAGCATAAAAATTCGCCTCAACTGATTCGCGAATGTAATTTTCATACATCGACTCACAGTCCTCAGAGGTACGTCGTAATGCATAAATGGCGCAGATGGGGGAGGAGATAACGCTGAAAGGATGGGAAGACGTTTGGTACTCTACTTGATCTCTTGCAAGGTCATGTTCGGGCCACCACAGAACTCAGAACATACTCCCATCACGAACGGGGATGCGTACTTGTAGAAACATCTCTTCGATATCCGCTGACTGCCACTTTCTCTGTGCGGAATCGTAGCAATACGCCTACCAGATTTGTAGTCAAGTCGAGGCCTTGATACAGCCTGTCACTCAGGGACAGCCCCTTGTATTTAGCCGCACAATCAAAGACTACTCTGAGCTTCCCTGGTTTCCTAGAGTTCAGCACAGGGTGGTGTGGCAAGTACCATCGATGCGGGTAGCTTGGATCGAGATGAGCTTGGGGGACTCTTCCAACATACCCACGTTCACTGTGATGTTGCATCACCTTCGCGTGCTTTGAGAACGGTTGAATCTCCTTTTCAAGTATGACAAACGTTTCTGAACCATTTTGTAGTTGTTGGGGAATGGGAGGTGCTCATCCTTCCAAGAAAGAGGCACTCCATAATGCCCGTTTGCGTTCAGCGCGGATGACTGTACTAGTGATAAGTCCATCGAATCCTCTCTAGAGAGTGTGGGACCATTCGGGGACGTATCAGTGAACTCAGTATCATATAAGGCACGAATCTGATCTCTTAACGTACAAACGTCCTGCGAAGGCCAGTTGACAGACGCCTTAGCCTGGCATTCACTGGTCAAAGGTCCACACAACATCCAACCGAACAGGGTCCTCACTGCTTATGGCTGTCTACGTCCCCCAGCCTTTGGTCTAGGACCCAGTGCGCCCCGGGCACGTCACAACGGAAAAGAATAGTAACCTCACCTTCCTCAAGTTCACTTGATGTAACGTCCAGCAAGCGCGCCCAATTACTGGCTTCTCTCTGGATGGAATAGATGGGTCTCATGGGCAAGTGCTCAACGGAGTAAACGTTATCGTTGATGCCGGTCTCACCTCTATCGAAGGACCTTAGATTCAACTTGGCGCCCATGAAATATGTTGCTTTAGTTCCATTGATCGTTGTAATGGATAAAGCCGAAGTGGTACCCGAGATACCTAGATGATCTAGAAAGTTCTTCTTTACTAGGGTGGTGGCTGACCCGTTATTCATAAACGCGTAGGCAGCAAAGGTTCCAGAGGGAACCACCACTTGCACCGGGATGACACCTAAGCGAGCCTACTTGCCTGAACAACTGGCTGCACTGCAAGAGCCTTGATGCACTGAAGTAGCCGCCCCAGGGCCATAATACTTCAAGTGAAGCAATACATTGTGCCAACCAATACATCCATCTATGGTGCACCTCAACCTACGCTCCAAGTGGATAGCTGCGTGGGAGAGCTTAAAGCAGATAAAACATCCGCCTTTTCGTCGTACGGTGTCCCGTCTCTGTTCGACGTTCATTGAACGGAATTCAGAACTGCGTTCCAGCTCATGAATCTGTTTACACAAGAGACAGCTATCTGCAGATGGCGGTAAATACTGCTTAGTTACTGAGTGAGTTGAGGCCCTCGCCTGTCTGCTGGTATCTCTTGGTGTGTTCAACTTGTTTGAGCCATCCGTCGCAGCGGATTTGGTGATTTTGTGGTCACCGTCGTAGGCAACATGGCCAAACCTACTACGAGCAATTCGAGCACTCTGTGAAATAAACTCGCAAAGTTGTTCAAAAGTAGGCTTCTGACCAAACGCCAGTGAACGGTCCACGACCTCTGCCCATTTGTATTGCATGTTAACTGGCAGCGATTTAACAATTTTCTACAAGTTGGTTACAGAGTTCAGATCAGAGAGATAGTTCATTTGGGTTAAGGCTATCTCACAGCTCTGCATCTTTATTGATAACTTAGAAAGAGCATCTGCTGTATTGTGTACAATCCTTCCCGCAGGCAACAACCCACCAATGATGGAACGAGCAATATGGTACGACTGCCCGTACAAATCACTCAGTATTTCGCGCTCTCGGCGATAGGAGAAGGTTGGTGGAAGAATGACGCAATCCTCAATCCTTCTCTGGCACGACATCTACAATAACAAGTACAGCAGCCGTTGACCGTCATCTGATACCTTCCTTTCGACATGACACACAAATTGTCGAACGAACTTCCAGTAGTGTATGGGGTTACCATCAAACGAGCATAACTCAACCTTGGGAAAGTCAGGACTAGCGGCTGCTGACAGGAGAGAATAAGACGGATGGACTGGGATGGGTTGCTCATCGAGCTGTACTGGCCTCAATTCTGGAGCCAGCCTTACGTTCTCGTTCTCTAAATACTGCTTCACTTTAGCATCACGATCAACTGAATGCTCTTGCTCGAGGTCAACGTCAGCATGAGCATCCTCGTCTTCAGCTTGGTCAGGCAACAACCTAGCCTTCTCAACTTCCATTCTCGCCTGGGCCAGCTTACGCTCTAATGTGGCCTCCACTGTGATTCCTCGTCCCTTAATCTCAGCCAGCAACAACGTAGATTTAGGCCACAAACTCTTTAGAATGCGTGTGGATCTACGGCTATGACTTGAGCCAGAAAGTGAAACAGCATCTACAGAACAGCGGACTTACCTGTCACATCCGGACACTTCCTTGGGTTCCATGGGGTCGGAATTTCTTGGTGTCAGCAAATTCCAAGCTTCGTCAGATTGAGTACTGTGAAGATTCACGTCTGATCGTTGGGTTACGCGTAGCCCAAAAAACAGATCCCCAAAATGAGAACAAAATTGGATCCAACAATTTCTGCGGTAATATTAACGAAATGCATCAATATTTATGAAAGGCAAGCCCCAATCGTTCGCGACGATAGTCTCGCTCGGCAAAATTACTAGCTTCTCAACAGGACCAACAAGTTCAAGGGTGAACCGACACACCAGCAGACCGGGAGTGCACTTCCTTTCGTACACGAAAAACTGGAAAACTCTGATGGAATGAATGTGACCTGAAGTTTTAGTAAAATGGTACAAGTGATCTTTCCAAGTGAGATCTGAAAAACATCATATATCATAACATGGGACGTAAAAGTGTTTAAATGTTCCATTATCGGTAAATAACCTCCGTATGTTGAAGCAGCATGGCGGTGAACGATAAGAGCACGTTCAGAAGGATATTCAAGAGGAAGTACCGAAAGTTCGAAGAGTATGTTGAAGACTTGTGCAGATATCAACGGGAAACTTGTAAAAGCTTTTTCAATAACACTTCGCAGAGAGCTGCAAGTGCCAAGAAACAGAGGAATAGACCTGCGGCCAGGCTACCCGTATGGAAGTGAGGTGTACAAATGCGTACACTGTTCACGGCAAACGAAGCCCTCCAAACAGTAACGTTTACTTAATCAATTATCACGGTAAATTGTAGTTTTGCAGATTACAGATGTCAGGCCTCCTGGGTCATCCATTATTGCACCGATGGATATCAAATCGGGAAGGCAAACTTGGTGCACTCACACGACTTTCAGGTTGGTAAACCGAACATTCATCTTAGGAACAGACGTCTGGCTGTTGATGCTGAACTGCATGTATGTGGAATGATGAGCCATTTTAAGAGTGCCCGTGAAATGAGGACGTACGTGAACCGTAAGTATGGGATTAGAATGCGTCTGCACGATTTATGTAATCTACCTTCGAGGCACAGAAAATTGGATGATTGCAACGAAATTATGCACTTGCGAGATTTACTGAAAGTGGAAGGTATCTATAGGTTTCTACTCCCGGACAAAGTGTTAAGGTTCGTCATGTTTGCACCGAAAGCATGGGGATGTCATTCTGGGAGATGCAACTCATCAGCTAAATTATGGCGGCTTTATACTATGGCATGCTATGTTGGTAGACGTAACTGGAGTTGGGGTGACGTTTTTTACGCACTTATGCCGAACGAAACCACTGCCAGTTATAGGATAGTTCTCGAAAACCTGCTTAAAATGATGCCCTGTATATCTGTTGTTCGCACCTTCATTGTTGACCTTTAAGCAGCACAGATGAAGGCAATAGATGAAGTCTTTCCGCATTGTGTTATAGTATTCTGCCGTTTTCATTTACTACATGATGTGTCTCGGCGTTTCCGCCAGTTGGTTGGCATATGCGATTATCAGAAGAACCGTATTTACCAGTGGACCCGTAATATGGTGTTCACTGGGAGCACGGGTCAATCTAACAGTTTGCTGCAGGCTGTAAAGTCTGTCAGTACTGAGGCATACTAGTAACTTTAGAGTACTTGGCTGCCTTATAAAGAGGGTTGGGCCTCTCATAAACTTAAGTCCGCGGTTTTGTTCGGTAATCATACCACCAACCGTGTTGAGAACGAAAACAAGCACATCAAATATGCTGTGTCCGAACGATCCAGTGTGTATGCATTATTATTATTGCACTGTTCAATCCCAGGTAGGGAGGTTGTTCAGATTAGCGGTCGAGCGTCGTTTGACAAAATATGGCCGGATAAAATAGTGGATAACACCAGCGAATGGTATGAATCCTTCTCTTTTGCCCCCGAAGGGGTTAGAAGAAAACGGGTTCCGTTGGTCAGAAAAAGCTTGGTAGTCAACTCAAATATCCCTACATGCAGCATCTTCCCCACAACGCATGCCCGAAGGTGTGCTACTCAAACGCCGTCCATCGGTAAGACTGCATGCATGTCTGATGAGTTAAGCTTTATGCCCGCTGCCTTACTAGAACCGCCGTTTGTATCTAACACGCGCAGGAAGTGTAAACTTGAAAGTCGTGTGATTGACCATGATATGCTGTAAATTGACGTCATCGGTGATCCCATAGAGACAGCTCGTATCAGACGAGTTGCTAAGGTTCCGCTAAAGCAGTTCAAAACAAGAGTCAGGAAAACTTTTGAAAAGCAGCGTGCCTACAAGTCTGCAGACAGCAACGTTTGCCAGATTTGCTTCCAAAAGGAGGATCCCGTGGACCTGGACAACGAAACCGTGCACTGAGTTCAGTACAGTCAGTGTTCCGGTTGGTACCACCACTACTGTGCCAACTACCGCGAGTCTGAACTCGTCTACACTTGCGTAGACCGCGAAAACGTGGAGAACACGTGACCATCTGGCAGGATTATGAAGAGACGGCGCTCTCAAGCGTCATGTGAAAGAACCCACGGCCCCATTCAGGGCCACACATGACATGGTTTCACGAGCTATGCTCATGTTTTTATTTTGCAGTGGTTATTGCCGTTGGTCAATTGAGGTTCACTGAGTCTTCCTTCAGTGGTTCCTCTGTGGGTAGACCAGACCGTTGGCAGTGTGCGTCTATTTTCAAACCGATTTGCATTGCCTACTGCCGTTAGTCAAGTGAGGTTCACTGAGTCTTCATTCAGTGGCCCCTCTGTGGGTATACCAGACTATGTATATATACACATACGCGAATACTTATATCTATATATATATGTACATAGCATTATTACAGATACATATATATCATTCTTAAATAGATACAAATGTGTGTGTGTAAAACGTGATATATACATATATCACGTTGTATATATTTTTGTGCACATGCATCTACACGTGCATATATATATGTTTATGTATAGATATACACGTGTTCATCTATATGTATACAAATATACAAAAAGATATACAAATATATGTATATAAGTATATATATACTTATACATACATATTCATTAATATGCACATTTGTTTGCACACACCTACGTATATATACATACTAGTGTGTACACTTATATGTGCATATAATTGTATTTCTTTGTGCTTTTCTCCAACCCCTCTGAGATAGTCCATTGCCCAATGAGAAAATTGCACGTCAAGGTCAGTCGGTGGATTATGTANCACCTCAAGGTCAGTCGGTGCATTATTAGTCCATACCAATTTGAGTCTCGCGGGTACGCAAGGAAATGCGCTTGCCAGCAGACCAGGACATGAATGGCCACTCGCACCGCGGACATTTAATGACAAATTAGTTCAATAAAACGAAATGGGGTGGGTGAGGTGGTGTGAACAAGCGTCAGGTCAGTGGGAAAAATGGGGAATGCAAAAGATGGGAACGAATTTTTTAGTTCGTGGATCAACAAATTTACAACTGCTACAGGTGATTTATCCCACTTTGCGCTCAGTTTATGCAGTATTTAACTGATTTAATCCGCGGCCGTGTCAACTGAGTCGTTTTGTTATCGCCGACAGTCATCAAATCGTTCGAAGGAATTAAGGATGCATTAACCACTGCCGTTATTTTGCACCACATCAACTCAGCCGCGGAAATAAGTACAGCTGCCCTGACAACACAATTAGGGATGAATTAGGGAAAATCCCAGATTTCGTCTAATGGACCAATCCGGAGACCATTTAGGGATTTGTTAGGGATTTGTTAGGGATTTGGGGCAAAATCCCTAGAGAATCCCTAATATGTGTAGCGTAGAAATTTCCTGATTGGTCTATTCGCGTGCCCTAAATCACCCCTAAATTAACCCGAGTTTGCCCACAATGAACCCTAAATTGCCCTGAATTTACCCAATTTTACCCTAAATTAACCCGATTTCACCCTAATTTGCCCCCAATTTAACCCAATTTAACCCTAAATTAACCCGAATTTGCCCTAAATTATTCCCAATTTTACCATAAAATAACCCGATTTCACCCCAACCCCAACCCAATGTCACTCCTAAATTCACCAAATTTCACCGAATTACAGACCGTTGGCAGTGTGCGTCTATTTTCAAACCGATTTGCATTGCCTACTGCCGTTAGTCAAGTGAGGTTCACTGAGTCTTCATTCAGTGGCCCCTCTGTGGGTATACCAGACTATGTATATATACACATACGCGAATACTTATATCTATATATATATGTACATAGCATTATTACAGATACATATATATCATTCTTAAATAGATACAAATGTGTGTGTGTAAAACGTGATATATACATATATCACGTTGTATATATTTTTGTGCACATGCATCTACACGTGCATATATATATGTTTATGTATAGATATACACGTGTTCATCTATATGTATACAAATATACAAAAAGATATACAAATATATGTATATAAGTATATATATACACTTATATATACATATTNTGTATATAAGTATATATATACACTTATATATACATATTCATTAATATACACATTTGCTTGCACACACATACGTATATATACATACTCGTGTGTACACTTATATGTGCATATAATTGTATTTATTTGTGCTTTTCTCCAACCCCTCTGGGATAGCCCATTGCCCAATGAGAAAATTGCACCTCAAGGTCAGTCGGTGCATTATTAGTCCATACCAATTTGAGTCTCGCGGGTACGCAAGGAAATGCGCTTGCCAGCAGACCAGGACATGAATGGCCACTCGCACCGCGGACATTTAATGACAAATTAGTTCAATAAAACGAAATGGGGTGGGTGAGGTGGTGTGAACAAGCGTCAGGTCAGTGGGAAAAATGGGGAATGCAAAAGATGGGAACGAATTTTTTAGTTCGTGGATCAACAAATTTACAACTGCTACAGGTGATTTATCCCACTTTGCGCTCAGTTTATGCAGTATTTAACTGATTTAATCCGCGGCCGTGTCAACTGAGTCGTTTTGTTATCGCCGACAGTCATCAAATCGTTCGAAGGAATTAAGGATGCATTAACCACTGCCGTTATTTTGCACCACATCAACTCAGCCGCGGAAATAAGTACAGCTGCCCTGACAACACAATTAGGGATGAATTAGGGAAAATCCCAGATTTCGTCTAATGGACCAATCCGGAGACCATTTAGGGATTTGTTAGGGATTTGTTAGGGATTTGGGGCAAAATCCCTAGAGAATCCCTAATATGTGTAGCGTAGAAATTTCCTGATTGGTCTATTCGCGTGCCCTAAATCACCCCTAAATTAACCCGAGTTTGCCCACAATGAACCCTAAATTGCCCTGAATTTACCCAATTTTACCCTAAATTAACCCGATTTCACCCTAATTTGCCCCCAATTTAACCCAATTTAACCCTAAATTAACCCGAATTTGCCCTAAATTATTCCCAATTTTACCATAAAATAACCCGATTTCACCCCAACCCCAACCCAATGTCACTCCTAAATTCACCAAATTTCACCGAATTCCCCTCTAATTTACCCCGATTTAACCCCGAATATAACCCATAACCGTGTAATCCACCGGGAACCTACCACATAACACTCAAAGTAAAACATAGCAGGAATGAACAGGGAAAATATACTGGAGTGACTGAAAAGAAACACAATGGAATGTTCTCGTAGACAATTCATCGACCCCCACGAGGTTCCGTTTGCTGGAGAATAAGAAAGGTATGCATTGAACGAAGGACTTCCAAATAATGGCAAAGCAGATCATGAACAAACTACAGCCCACATCAATGGTAAACTACATTCAAATGAACAGTGAAAGGGATCGCTTATTGAATTGTTCACGTAGCAAGTGATAGAACAATTGACTAAGGCCTAGGGTGTGCGCAACTGAACGCGGTTGAAAATCAAACTCAGGTTGAAACGCATGACACACCGACAGACAGCACGTAGTTTCACAGGTCAGTGTTCATTAATATCCCATTCATGTCACACTTATTGGTTCCAAACCTGTCCTCATAGCAAGTGATAGAACAATTGATCAAAACCTAGGGTGTGCAC
The DNA here is from genome assembly GCA_008508345.1 of Paragonimus westermani. Taxonomy (NCBI): domain Eukaryota; kingdom Metazoa; phylum Platyhelminthes; class Trematoda; order Plagiorchiida; family Troglotrematidae; genus Paragonimus; species Paragonimus westermani. The sequence goes on from QNGE01000847.1 coordinate 43,785, forward strand.
AACTGAACGCGGTTGAAAATCAATTTCATATTTCGTTCGATGCCTACTTTACCTCTTCTTGGTAGTATTCTTATTCGGAACTTCCCTCCACGGTCACAGGCATCATAAAACCAACACCGCATCCACTTTTGCAACTCATTTCGCCCGGTTTCTGTGTCCATCTCCTGGGATAGGACTGATTCTACTTTCGACGTATATTGAATTACTTTTACACTGCACTAAACTTCTATTACGCGTCATTTCCACGGCTAGCTGGGATCCAATGGTCTCCCTCATGCAACGGCGAAGCAGTAGCCTTGCAGACGGGGCACTCATGAATTTCAGATGATCCCTCTAACAGCGTTCGAAACATCACTGGTATACTTACCACAATTCCCCGAAATGTTTGTCTCTGAAGATTGTCTTCCAGCTCACGGTAGCAGCTGCAGTGTTCACGGGTAGAGCATGTGCGCGGATTTCACGAACAGCCTGACCCTGAACATCCAAATCGGGGAATAGTCGACGTTGCTGGAGACGTTCCTTCAAAATGGCCATATCCTTCAGTAATTCCTGCAGCATTTGCATAATCGTTGATAGTTGTGAGGAAACAGTAGCGTCATTTAATGGTGAAGATGTTGCCAGAGGTGCCACGGATGAACTTGTGGACGGCTGTGGCAACCCTTGCGGTGACGTGGGATTGAGAGGACAAATGATTGGAGAAAAGAGTCAAAAAGTGGACGGGAAGATGAGGTGGGGACGGCTGATCGAGGCCGGCTTGGAGTGATCGCTGGACCAGGCGCCACGGTAAGAGAGCTGGAACGGTGGGGCGTGGGATGCCCAGAGAGGAAGCAACGGGACTGCGGGAAAGGATGACTGAAACGCCTTGAATAGAAGGCGCGAGTTTTTGGAACGTCTGCTTTCCCGGAGAGCCACCTGCCTCCAAGACGAACGCCGGATACCGTGCTGTTGTGGCACCAGTAGCACGCACGGGCGAACAGCTATCGGAGTCCTCGGATGATGACTGCGACAGAAGCTTCGTAGGAAGCTTGCTGTTAACCAGTCGGATTGAAAGGTACATCGACATTACCTGTCTCTTTGACTCCGTCTTCCTATACGCACAGTTACATTGGACAAATCCATATCGGATGTGACCTCTGCCTTATTTGCATAACGACGTGCTTGCAAGTAGTCGTCTAGAAACACAAAACATACTTGTGAAATCATTACCTGTTGTGCTGATTATTCTCACTGATATCTTTGCGGAGTCAGGCGGGGAAACCTAATGGTCCCGCACAGCTGTGGTAAACTGAAGAGAGGGGCGTTTCGGCCACGATGCTACGCCGCCCTCTATCCACGTGGAACTGAGCACTGCGCAGCAAGGTTCACCATCCTCCAGAAAAGTGACGACGCTGTACACCTGAAGTCGAAGTTCATTAACAGTTGCGGGTGACACGTGATAGATGGAACAAAATGTGTTATATGTTGTAAGTCTCGAGAGGAACTGTATTTATCTACAAACGACGTTATTTACAGGAGTGTAAAATGGGTATGTACATATAAAGTGAATGAAACGGGAAGGACAAACCTTTGGTATCAGTGTGAGACGCACTTGCTGTTAAAGTATCTGATGATAAATCTTTGACGATGTACATATGCGATTAGTGAGAGGAGAAACTGTGGGTAAAGAGAGATTTAGAAGCGTGGTAAAGAGGCGGTAACTCACAGTGCAATCTTCAGAATTAGGGTTAAGTATGTCGAGAACTATGCAGAGAACATCATTAATAAGAGCCATATTGTTCGGAGGAGTGGTTTTAAACGAAACGGAACCCTTCATCAACATTGCGCATCCAGGTACAGTAGGACAACTGATGGGTGTACCAACACCATAATGAACGACTTCGACAAGAGCATCAGCAGATCTTTCTAATGAACGTTTGCACAGTTGTCTCACTGGACGCGTCGGCCCGTTAAGCATAGATTTCAATCACCATCTCTGCCTGACCATACAGTTTACGATAAGTTGATACAAATACGTGCATTAATTGTTTCATAAGTCATAAGGAGTAACACTGTGAGTTACTCTTAGGATGTGTCTACAGACCACCTAACGCCACTCAGGACGACATGACGAAACTTATTAATGGACTGAACTATGTATCAACCTTACCTTCACAGTACAAAATAATTAGCGGAGACTTCAACATTCCCAATATCTCCGAGACCTCTTTCACCGCCCCCGCAAGTCAAGCTGAGTTCCTTGCATGCGTCCAAGTGAACGAATGGTGCCAACATGTTTTAGCGCCTACTAGACTAGACCACACTTTAGACCTCATCTTCAACACAGGCATCTCTTCTGCCACTGTATCCTTCTTTGAACAATTTCCAGGAAGTGATCATAACATAGTGCACTTAACGTTTAACCCAAAAGTTGTTGAAGATTCGACCGTCATACACTATCGTCAAACTAATTCGTCGACTGGAACGTGTTTACCACACTGCTGAGATCTCTGAAATGGAACACGTTCTTTCTTACCTCCGATTCTAGTATTGCAACCGAGGCATGTAATGAACACTTCAGGTATTGCATGAACATTGTAGCCCCTCAAAAGTCAAAACACCGTAATGTGTACAGTAACGGCATGAGTCTAACTCCAAAGGAGCGCGGTGAGCTCAAAAGTCTTGAATCACGGTACCGAAAAACATGCGACTTCTCTCTCATCATGCAAATGCATAAAATGTTTAATGCAATTGAATATAGAACCAAAATGCTCCGCATGAGTGAAGAACCTACGCTTAACAGCACACATGAGAGCTCGCAGTTGATGCAGTTAATGAGACGCAGGAATAATGGGAGAGACCCTGCCATCTCAGTAGAGACACTGCAGGACAAAACCACTGTAGATGATCCACTAACAATCTGTGAGGTTTATAATTTATGTTTTGCTCCTTCCTTCAACATCGAAGATCACATACTGCCCCCACTTCCTCCTGTAGATACAAGTACGTTCCTAAGCCATATCCCTGTTGATGCATGGCTCATACGCTCTCAGTTAGCTATTATCAAACCTTCGCACTTAGCTGGTCCTGATGGCATTTACCCTGCTGCTCTAAAATACGGAGGGGAAGGCATCCCTTTACTTCTGCTTAATATTTATACACTTTCTGTAATATCAGGTTCCTACCCTCTTCAGTGGAAAAACTACAATTAAGCCCCGCTATGAAAGTGGCTCGCGACATGAAGTCAGCAATTATCGTCCCATTAACCATACTTCAATTTGTTCTAGGGTGTTGGAAAGCATGGGTTTCTCAACAAGCGTTCTTGCATGACATGCCAGCTAGAGTTTCTTGACCATGTGACAGAATCTATATACTGTTGGACATGGCGGAGGCTTTCGATCGTGTGCCTCATAAGCGTCTCCTGCTCAAAATAGCATCCTTTGGTATACGTGATCCACTGCTTAGCTGGTTTTCGTCATACCTTACAGGCCGCACACAAACAGTGAAAATAGGAGACAATAGCTCAACGATTAGACCAGTTACTAGCGGTGGGATACAAGGAAGCGTTCTGGGACCGTTACTCTCTCTCTCATATATATAAACGATATATGCCAAGTTATCAAGCATGGCAAGCTATTCCTATTCGCCGACGATATCAAACTTGTATACAGCTTCCCTCCTGAAAATCATAATGCATGCCTAGAAAATGTACGGAATGACCTCATGTCATTGAATATTTGGTGTTAAACTTGGCTGATGAAATTTTTAGCTAATAAATCCACTATCGTTGTGCACGGTTGTCACGTACCAGATGGCTTTATAAAGCTGGACGGTCGCAGCATATTAACCGCCAACTCAGTAGGTGACCTGGGAATGCGCCACTCAAACTCATTCAAATTCGCAGAACATTTATCTTTCCTAGTCGCTAAAACCAGACGGACGATAGGTTGCATTAAACACTCATTCTTCCTACCTGTCGCACGGTTGCACCTTTATAAACTATGCGTACGACACAAGTTTTAGTACTGCACGTTCATATATGGCCACCTGCGCAAGTCTGATTGGCTAACTGTGGAAAGCCTCCAACGTGCATTCACGAAAATCTTATTGGGTTATCCATCTTCCCTGAGCTACAGAGAACGCTGCCGGACGCTGGTACTCCATTCTCTCTGGTTACGGCGACCCAAGCTCAACCTTTCACTCATGTATAGTTTGGTCTATGGCAGTAAATTCACCGTCAGCTTCGCGACTAGCTTGCAACACAGGTCAAAGTATAACCTCAGAAACAAGGACTTCACTTTAGCAACTCTTAAATCTCCGAAAAAACTTCGTTCAAATTTTCTCCTAGTAAAATATTCCTACATTTGGAACACACTCCCGTATGCAATTAGGTCCAGTAAGAATATACACCAATTCAAACGGAACTTAGAAACTTTCTCAACAATGACGAACGTCATGTCCATTTTCAAGCTCTACTTGTCTGAGGACGTTATCTTCGAAAACGGACCTAACAACATCTGACGAAAAAACCCTTGTTTTGCGTAATGTTGAGTCATGCACCTCTCGAACCGATCAAAACTACCGCTTTCAGGATAGACCTTGTACTTTCAAACTTTCCAGCGAACATGGTAACAGGTCTATAGTCAACACATATATGTGTCAATATACATGACCGTTAGTAACAACCCAAACATCCTGGCACACTCTTACCCCATACTTGTTGATAGCTTATGTGTCTGTGTTGTAAACCCCCATGCAGGAGCTGGAAATTCTAAAATCGTTTAAAAACTCCATCTTTCTGTCTCATGACTGCATAATAACCTCGAGCCGCAACTCATCCTTGTCCTCCCCTGGTAGACCACCCAAAAACCTCTCGGTGTTGTCAAACATTCTTCTCATTTTATATACCGTCTCTACAAAGGTAATGGACATCTAAATTCGGCAATAATCGTACACTAGGAATGGCTTATAATCGATCTACTTTCGCGTTATTCAATAGCAGCTGTTCGCGTGTGGTATATATTTCATCAATCAACATGATGCCATTAACGTCACATAGGAGGTTATGCCAGAATATGACATTCCATTGTTCGTCATAGCTCACATAGTTAGTTTCACGTTATCCCGTTTATCGCATAATTCCTCTCTCCATTCTTGGTTTCACTGATATATCCCTTGCGAGAGAACATCCCACCCAGCTCGGACTCTTAAAATTCGTCAGTGTTTGTGCATATCGCGAGTTCCTCGAAATTCTTAGGAATTTGAGCGGAGATTGACGTCCGGTCGAGAGGTGCATGCATTCCTCGCGAAAGTATATGCGTTCCCACCTCGCCCACATCATGAAAAAAATTTAAGCATTTTTTCGGGACTAACTACATGGAGTAATAAGCAAATTCTTCGCCAATTCACCCTCTTCATACTCCGATCACCGTTTTTTGGCACGACCTTGAGCATCAGGCCAGCGATCACCTTGTGGAGTTCAAATCGATGTAACAAATCAATTATTTTATCGAATCGTGCAGACCCCAAGCACTAAATTCTCAGAACCATGAAGCTCGAAGTTTCCTGCCTAGACTTGCATTTTCCCTCCATATAATGTCTGTTTTTGTCTGTTTTGTCGCTCTACTCACTTAACTGACTTGTAAAATTATCAAATTAGGTGCTTCTTTTATGTATGCTAAAAATCACTGCGTTGATCACGCTCTCCTGAGTGTGTTTCTCACAAATGCTTCGAGATATATACCATTATTATAACACTGAATTTGGGGTGAAATAATATGTATATAGCAGCAGAAAACTCTAAAAGTTGGTGTACATATTGTAACTTGCAGGCCAGCCGACTCTACTCTGACCGCCCGTCACTTCGCGGACCAACCTCCGGGCAAAGTGGACCCACCAGGGGACAGTGTTATTCCGAAGTAGGGGTTCGAACAACAGTTCTGAAAAGAGGAACAATACGAACAAACATGAGCCAAAGGCCCNTGGACAATAAAGATTGTGCTTTATTGGACGCCTCGCTACACTATGATTAGCTGTACCTGTTGGGTGACCTATGGGGTAGTTGTCGAAAATCTAGGTCGAGAGGCTTCCGTTGGTTAAATTTGATAGGACACTGGAGGGGGAGGAGTCAACAGTGGCATGTTTTCGCCTATCCACAGTTCTGTATGCAGCAGATAGGACGATTTGCTTTATACTGCGAGATGGTTGATGCAATGCCGAACTAACATTGCTGTAATTATTCATGATCCTGGTCGCCTTTAAATCACCCCTACATTTTTCGGGGGCTTAAATCATTGTAGTCTAGCGCCTTTTTTCGGCTTTGTTGATACACTGTTTGCTGACGATTGCTTGGTTATTAAGTTCAGATTTGAATGTTTGCCTTCCAATCTCATATGGAATGTAGTCTTTCATTGAAGGTGTCTTATTATGTTGTTGACATCTTTCTCCCAGGCTTGGATTTCATTATTTGGATCTATATCTTTGTGCCAGTTGTGTTTGACTTTCACACTAGATTATGATTTGGCTAGCCAGCGTTGAACTTATGGACTACGGGAGCCTTCATCCACACGTCCCCCCACTGTACTTCCTCCGATTTATACCATATACGGGATGAGTGGAGCCACAAGGGGTGGTAATTTTTGTGCACAGATGTCTTGGTTTCGAAACCAAATACCGTCAATCGCTTGTGAAACCTCGCTTGAAACAGATGGTTTGCTTATCGCTGTCTTGGCGGATGAGCAGCACATTTAGAAAGACGATTTAGAAGTCTTGATCGGATCATATTGTGGTGGATTGTCAGGTCGGAGGTGCGAGTTTTCGAACGCTCGGCCGAATACCTCAACGCGGGGGAGTTACGTTCAGAAGCTTGCTGCGATCGGATCAAGAACAACGTGCGCGACCGGATCGGACCAACGGGCGAGGCAGGGCAGGCGAAATACGACAGACGGCCAGATCGGAGGCGTGGTTNAGTAATGCTGGAAATTGCCCAGTCCCGAAGGCGATCGATAATGCTAGCCTTAGGAAGATCAGCTTCCGGATCCTGCACACCTGTTTCTGCTGAGCTGTCCAGTACATCTGAAATCAGTCGTTTGAATTTGGAAAGTTTAACTTGCCTTCACAAAGCGACTGTGACATGCGTTCCGGTACGGACGTCACAGAGGTAGAGAGCGTTCGCAAACGTCTGCATTTTCCAACGATTCTCGTACATTACGGTTAAACTGGGCAAGCGAGCGCTGCGCATTCCGGTAAATAGCGGAACGGCTGGCTGACGTTTTCGAAAATCACTATTGCTATAATGAATGAAATTATTTCTTTTACTTCACCGTCATCGTCATGGTGCTCAGACATAATAGCAACCTCTGCAAACCTCAAAAGAAACAGAGGCGCTAAGCTAGTCGTAAAATTGAACGCGGCGCGCCTAAATAATTGAAGCGGTTCTAGCTCGGATAAACAATGAGCGAGTTTATCCGTACAACGAACATTTCCTGGATATGAATACGATTCCTCTGTGTTATGTACTTCATATGTTATACAAATAGCCTGAATAATGACGCGCAGGGGATTGGATATATTTTCATCCATCGACGCACTATTGGCCAAAATGAAACAACCCTAAACTACCCCTAAATTGCCCTAATTCACACCTAATTGAATCTCTACTTGGTGCTAGCAGGGTGTTGACGCGGCAAAGGCCTCGGTCGGCGCCGTACTTCAACAGTTCGTCGATGGACTTTGGAAGCCGCTCGCTTTCTTTTCCAGACGTTTACTTCCGGCTAAAACAGGGTATAGCACGCTCGATCGTGAATTGTTGGCAACTTACTCGGCCGCCCGTCACTTCCGTCATGCACTTTTGTGATTTTCGCCAACCACAAACCGTTGCATTTCGCCTTCCGCAGTAGGTCTGAAAGACATTCGCCCCACAAAGTTCGATAGTTGGACTTCGTATCCCAGTTTAAGTCTGATGTACGCCACAATTTTATCAGCGATAACGTTGTGGCTGACGCTTTATCCCGAGTGCTGGCACAAGTTGGCCACAACTCAATCGACCTAACCGCCATGGCCAACGCACAAAGTTCGGAAAATCACTTCCTCGCCTCCTGCCAGCAGCCAGCCCCACGGCTGACTGATCAACCCTCGCCAGCGTCCGCAGGCACTATCCTTTGCGATTCCTCTACTGGACATCCACGTCCAGTAGTTCCTTTTCTTGCTCGACGACGCGTGTTTGACAGGCTGCACAGCACCGCCCATCCTGGCATCCTGGCCACGGCCAAGCTCACTTCCGATAGGTACGTCTGACCTTGTGAACAAGCTAAGGTTCACCGCCACATGTCGGCCTTGATTGGCCAATTCCCTTCGGTTACATCTTGACTTGCACACCTCCACATCGACAGTTTGGTTCATTTGTCAACTTTCAATGGCATGACATATCTCTTGGCGATGGTAGGTCGCTTCATGCGATTTTCAGAGTCCGTCGCTATACCCGACATCCGTTCTGAGACGGTAGCATGCGCATTCATTGTGAGTTGGGTGGCATCTCATGGTGGCCTGGCGACGGTTACGACCGAACACGGCCCTCAATTCGAGAGCGGTTCCTTAGCGGAATCACTGAGCGCACTTGGATGTCATCGCACGCGGACTACGGCATACCATCCGACTGCAAACGGTATGGTGGAACGCTTACACCAACATCCAAATGCAGCCCTAATCGCGGTCAATGCAATCCGTTGGACGGAAGCCCTGTTGATGGTTTAACTTGGCGTCCGAGCCACCGCTGAGGCCGACATTCACATTTCCAACGCCGAACTCCTTTGAGGACAACCGCTGCGTCTTCCTGGCGACTACCTCTTGTCCGCCAACGACGCCCTTCGATATGGTGCTTCTTACAACAACGAGCTTGCTTCGCACATGCGCCGCCTCCGTCCCACAGGGACGCTCACTTATGCCCAGGCTGTGATGAGTCTGCTACCACCCACCAAGAGGGCTCACAGAACTACGCCACCAGTTACGCAATCCCCTTCACTACTAAGGCTACTTTCCCAAGCTCTCCCTTGTGCAACTCTGGCTTTTTTGCACCCAGCCAAACGAAGAAGTAGCCTCAAAATGCATGCACACCAACTGTCTGAGCCTTCTGAACAAACTACCAGAAATCAGACATCTGATCCACGACACTAGCCCTCACATTCTTGCTTTAACAAACACCTGGCTTTCTGCGGATATCAGTGATAGTGAACTGCATGTCCCTGGTTACTGTTTGCACCGGACGGACTCCTCCCGTGGACGCATGGAAGGCCGCGCCGTTTTCCTAAGCCAGAAGCTCCAGTGCCAGCTGTCGTAGAGGAGTTTACCTTCTCAGAGAAGTGCGACACGCTCTGGATCAAACTCTAACTTCACAAACGTGACACGCTTCTTGCCGGTGTTATGTACCGTTCGCCGTTATGCAGTGCATCCGACGACGAGGCCATCCTTGCTACCTTAGACAGACTCACGTCTGCCCAGCGTTTCTCCCATCTTCTTATTATGGGTGATTTTAACGCACCCAAACTCAACTCTACGGCGGCTTCTCATGAGGACTGTGACTGTGGGTTCTCGAAACCCTTGGCAATTTTGATCCATGAGAAAGCCTGGACACAGCATGTCGATCTACCTACAAGGCACCGTCCAGGACAGACACCCTCCTTGCTCGATCTGGTCATTACGAACGAGGCTCACCTGGTAGATAGAGTGGCCATCAAACAACCACTAGGGCATAGTGACCACATGCTACTAACCTTTGACTTCATTTGTTACTGGCTCCAAAACGTTGTAACAAACACTTCATTCCGAAACTTCCAGAAAGCTGACTTCAACGCAATAAGGACGTTCTTAAGTACACTCAGCCTCACATCCGACTCGGTGAACTTGAACTACCTTTCCTTTAAAGCTGCTATTCGCGAAGCCGATGAGGTATTTGTTCCTCGAAAACTATGGAAGTTCTCCTGTCGTGCACCACTTCCGCGGAACCTACGCCGTCTTCTTGAAGTACGTTCTCGCTTATTCTCTGAGTAGAAGCTAACGGGTAGGCCAGAGGATCTAGAGGCCTTTCACTCTGTACGATGCAGGTGAAAGAGGGAAATCCGGCAACACACCCAACAGGTACATTCAAAAATCCCACAGGTAGCTCGCGAGAATAAGAATTTTCTTTTCAAGTATATACGTTGCTAGAGAAAAACTAAGCCCTCAGCGCTTTCTCTGCGGCTTCCCAACGGGGAAACCCCCTCCAACCCCAAGTTGTTGCCGAAGTGTTCAGAGAATACTATTCATCAGTCTACAATGTGGATCTGCCAAACTGGCATCCAATTCTCCCGTGGGGACACTTCCAACACCCACTCCTGAGAGCTGACTTTTCTGTCCGACGTTCAGGACCTCTTGCTTAAGATCAATCCTTATAGTGCTATGGGACCAGACAAGATCCATCCCCGGATCCTCAACGAAGCGGCCATCGGTTTGGCGGTGCCTCTCTCTGTTCTGTTTAAACAGACATTTCGGACAGGCACTCTTCTGCATGCATGGAAAGAGGCCAATGTCTCACCTATATTTAAAACAGGCATTCGTCACTCTCCTGCTAGTAATCGGCCGATCAGCCTTATCAGCATCTCATGCAAGATAATGGAGCGACTGTTAAAACGCACTATCTTTAAGCATCTCTTCTCGAATAACCTATTCTCTTCGACCCAGCATAGCTTTCTTCCCGAGCGGTCATGCATAACTAATATGTTAATCTTCATGGATAGCCCAACAGAGGCCAAAGACAATAGTCATATATCTTGGATGCTATCTTCTTCGACTTTGCCGAAGCCTTCGACCGTGTCCCACACGGTCCTCTGTTGCATAACCTAGAAGCCTATGGGATCCAAGGAGAAGTTCTCCGCTGGATTCCCTCCTTTCTTGGTAACAGGACTTTCAGAGTAAAATCCGGTTCAGGCCTTTCGTCTCCATCCCCAGTCTCTGTGGGAGTCCCTCAAGGATCGGTACTTGGTCCATTGTTGTTTCTGATCTACATTGATGATCTCCCCGAGTTGATATCTAGCAACGCCCTCCATTGTTCCGACGGNGATCTTTATCCACTTGAGTTTCGTAGACTCCGTGGCAACTTAATTCTTACACACTTTCTCTTTAGCACAGGACTCGTGCAGCAATTCTTCACCCTAGTAAGTGATAACAGTCGAAGAGGCCACGACAAAAAGCACTATAAGCTTCGACCTCGGACCTTCCTAAGACAACAGTTCTTCTCTTATAGGGTTATCAACTACTGGAACGACCTACCACCAAAGATTGTTAGCTGCTCCTCTGAGGGCCGTCTCAAAGTGTTATTGGATTCTCACCTACTTAATAAACCGTTGGATTAGTAATTTATCCTGTTCTGTTGGATTAATATTTCACTCTTTTCTTGGTACTTTCTGTGACCCCCAAGAGCGGTGCTACACCCCGTTTTCAATGACTGCCTTTCAGGTCAACAGAAATCCGCCGGACATCGAAACGGACGAACTGGCTGGATCCGGATAGATTTGGATCTCAGCGTCGAACCCGTGTACGAATCGCTGAATCGTATTCGCTGTGTGATTTGGTTGATTGCGTCATTTATTTCTGCACTGATACTCAGGTCAGCAGAAAACGACTGGAAATTAAAACGGACAAAATGACAGTATCCGGGTGACCTGAGCCTTCAACCTTGAACCCGTGAACTAATCGCTGAGAAATAGGGTTCTCTAGGCACCCGCCTCGAACCCGTGTATCAAACACTCAATCGCTGAAAAAAGTCAGCGCGGCACTTGCATTTGAAGGTCGCTCCTTGGTTTTCCGACTTAGATGTGGTATGACCTCTGCGGACGTGGTTTCTCCGTAACGATCTGTATTTTTGGAATTTTCACAATACCTGCCTTACTCGGCAGTGAATATAATTGCCATGTTAGTTCTCCTGAAGGCGGAGCCAGATTATGGTTGTCTGATACTGACCAGTGGCTTGATGATCAGATCTTCGAGTCGTGCCCGAGAAATGCTACCCAATTAACCATTCAGGAAGTCACTCATGGCGTCAAAAGAATTCTGAAGAGGAAAGTGTTCTTTCTTGAAAAATTGCCGCATTTACAAACGTTAAAATTTCAAATTTCAAATTTGTCGTTTGAACTAGGCCCCAAAGTTGGTTTGGGTGTGTCAGCGCTCCGGTCCATATGGTTGTCTCATTGTGGCTTATTGTACGTTCCCCTTGGAGCATTTCAAGGCTTGGTTGATCTCCAAACTTTGGATTTGAGCGGTAACTATCTCGCCGAATTGCCACCAGATCTGTTTGCATACAGTCCCCTGTTGAGAGCTGTTAATGCTTCTCACAATTCAATCGCCTTCCTACCAAAGTTGGCTCCTACTCCTGTTTATGACAAGTATCGCGTAATCGATGTGTCTGGCAATCCGATTGATCGCAGTTGCATCAATTCTTACTTGTTGAGGCAATTGGATTTCCAAGGTTTCCCTGAGTATGTTACTGAAGTGCAACCATGTGAACCCATTTTTACCGCTCATTTGGAAACGAGTATGGTCGAACCCAAGAACGGTTCTTCCTCCCTGTTCATTTTAAACAGTCATTCATTGATTCTCAGCTGCACAGTGTCGACCACTTTACCGGTGTCAATTTTCTGGATTTCCCCTATTGGTGTCATACCTTCTCCAGATTTCTCTCAGAGTAATAGTACTCACATCTATTCTTATACGGTACAACCGTTGTTTGCACCCACTACCTTACGTATCACCTTGCGTGCGAATGAGACCGAACCTACCCTCGTCGGTACCTTCTTTATTGAGAACATGAGAGGTCACCTTTCCGGAGATTGGTATTGTGTCGCCAGATCTCCCATCGGCCTATCTGTTTCTGCGCACTTAGCCATTCAGGTTGTTTCAAGTATGTATTACTCCCGCATATACTATTTCTCATTGTGTTATGGATATGGAGCTATGGCTGTTCTTTTACTGGTGGGCATCATTGGTGGAACGATCCGTTACTGTAGTGAAACCCATTGCCTGCGACGACCTCAACCACCGTTCGCTTACGGTGGGAAAACTTTTATTGGTGTCATCCCCGTACCGGCGGTAGATGAGGACAGTCTGGATGGAAGACCCATGGCTGGGAACACTAGTTATGATATCGCCGAGAGTTCTGTTCGGTATATATCTGCTGGTCAGTTGTGTAACGTTTGCAAGAAACTCCCAACTTACTGGTTTTGTTTGGAATGTAAAGCTGTTCACTTCGTGGAGGCTGTCCGTCGCTTCAACCGAGAGGATCTGCCCGGTTCCGCAAGAGATCTACCAGTTGGTATACTCAATGCAGACGGTGAAATTAAACTGGATGCCAATAATTTGTCGCCTGCTCGACCTCAGTGGAGTAAGGTAGACAGTTTGACTTGTTCGGATCTAAAGCCAACAGATTCTGAAGCTCATCGTCCGTTGATTGATCGCCGCGAATCTAATGTGCAAGAATCACGAGAAGCGACTTCCGGGAGAGAATCAAACAGTGTGTCTCAACAGAAAGCTTTTGTTTATGTGCGGTCTGGTGGCTGTGTGATCAGGATACAAGCTGGCCTGTTATCTACCGACGAAACTTCTGCAACGGATGACGTTTCGGTGATAACTGATGCTATATGTTGCCATTCAAAACCCCGACCGAATAGTACCGATGTGAAACTAGTTGTTTCGAATGAAAAATTGGCCGAAGAATATCGTGACGCATTGGCAGATTTGGCCCGTGCTGTAGAGAGCCCAGATCCAGCTCATTTTCGTGAACATTTAGAAGAGTTTCGGTCTAGATTGCGGCGTGATGTTGGGCATGGAGTCAAGGTCCTGAGGGGAGAATTTCAGGGACTACGAGAAAAATCTGCGAAAGGTGTGGCTAGTCTGCGAAACCAGAGTTCAGCTGCTGCGCAGCGTATGCGAGCTGGATTCTCTCACGGAGTTGAACAAGTCAAGGGTGGTATGCGGAGCATGGCAGAATTGTGTGGTGCGTCTGGAACCATAGGACAGACCATCTCAGTTATAAGTGTGTACGTAGATGAAACAGATCAAACTAAGAAAGAGCGCCTTATTTCGGATTTTACTTTTTAATGATTTTCTCAAACGGCTTTAACGTTGTACAGACTATTCAGGTTGGTGGAGTAGCTGTGTTAACTTTTCCCTGTCGTCTACGGAATACTTTGAGACATTGAGCTACTGTATCTGTGAATATTTTTTTTCACTTACCCAACAGAACCATCCTATACACTTGTGATAATGTATATTAGACATTATTCCATAGTCTGTTCTGTTTTATTAACAAAGTAATGTTGAATATATGATCAGAATGAATCCATTGTACGTTATATTTAGGACTATTTCTAAGCAGTCGTTCACGTTTTCCAGCGGTGTAAAACCATTTACTGTTTTTTAAATAATCGGATTTGGCGGAGTTTATAACGTGTTTGATGAATGCAGCAATAAATGTCCCCATCCTATACGCTTACGAATTCAGTAACGTGATGTACAACCCTATGGAGGTGACTGCTCCGCTGTGTCCCGTCCAATGTGGTTATGTTCGGCAGGACGGAGATGGTCATCATTATGGTCCCCTATCAGTTCATTGCGCAAGCCTGGACACTACGTCAACGCGGCAGTTTTATTTGTTTGTGTTGTATTCAGAAGCTTGGCGTAGTTTTTTACACCTGCGCAACTTGCATCACTTATCAATATTCACTGTGTTCTGAGGCTAAGTAACCCCCCAAAGTCGTGTGACCTAGACTGGCGGTTCATTGGTTTCCGTTGGCGTCCCTCGGTGTAATTTTTTATCCTGTTTTTCCGCATGCCAAACTTGGACCGGGGGTTCCCAGTGGGGTTCATCAGCACGGCTTTTTCCGCGATATGAACAGCGAAGGGACATAGGCGGTCACCGTCCCCGTGGCAATAGCACCATCCAGTTGCCATCAGTTTTGTGCTCTATGTCACCTATCAAATTTTCCGTGCGCATTCAGATGACCTTTGCCGTCCGCTGCTGGGATAACTGCGACTGCGCGCCGAACGTAGGCTCTTTTTAGCCCATATTAGTTGTAAACATCGTGCGCATCGTTTTGTCTGGCGCCTTGTCTGAATTATACCGGCTGCCAAATAGACCACGTAGGTGTTATCGGTAGGACTTTTGCCCTTACTGGGGCAGATACTTGGATTCAGTTCGTCCTCGTACGTTTTAACGTTGACGGGCATCAACCCTATCAATCACGACGATTGGCTGTCGAGAAACTTGTCGAGGCAATGGTAGAGTGGGTGTAACAAGCTAGCCTAGAATGGGCGCTCAGCAGTTCTAGCCCCGAAGATCCCAGCAGTTGCTGGATGCGATTCTCACAGGCCTCTCAGGCAGCAGGTACTACATAATGCGATAGTGCGTGTTAGCCAAACATTTACCCTCAAGAAAGCTGTCGGAAGTCTCGTGGAATATGTATTCAAATGACAGTGAATGGTTCATACGTTCAGGAGAGACATCCGTAAGAAGTCCTGACCCAACCTACTCACTGAGCTTGACGCTTAGCTAACTGGAGAAGTCAGCGGAGTCGAAACCGTTTTTGATCTGAGAAGTACTAACACCCATCAGGCTCGCCTGTATCTCTGGTCTTTTGCGTCCATCAGCAGAATTATCAGCGAGGCAGATAGCAACCTTACTCATGTAAGCCCGAAAGGCCGGGCCACGGAACACATTATTTGGGAGCCACTTTCGCTGGCTCTCTGCTCCTACCACGTTACATCTGCAAGCTTCCAATATAATACCCTAGTCAGTATATTCAGGGTCACCCACCACAGCTGAGTTCCTCAGTTAAGTCTGAGCTGTTAAATGCAACAGGCCTGTTGGCCCAGATGAACCCATGCCGGCGATTGTCAAAGAAAATGGATAGCAGTTAGCGGATGCATTGAACCAGTTGTTTCAACTGGTGCAGATGATGGTGAACATCCCTCTCAGCTGGGATCAATCGACAACAGCTCCCATAGTCAGGGAAGGAATCCGAGACTCCTGTGAAGACAGTACAGGGGTTAGCCTAACTCCAGCCATAGGTGGGGCTATGGAACCCATCAGATTTCGTCGACCAACCGCAACCCGAGAGGCAGACATTAAGAAAGGGCGAATAATGTCTCGTTTTGGACGAGATTCTTCTGCTCATCTGTTCACTTATCGCTAGATTATGGGGTTGCGTCATATGTAACGGCGGACAACACTTACTGTTTCGCTCGATCGCAAGATTGCGTTCAATTTAATTGATTGATCTGCACTTTTAGTGCCAATTAAATGCAGGGACATACTGGCCAAGTGTGTGAACATACTGTTGACGCTTTATTGCCGTACTTCAACACAGTTTAAGGCTTGCGGTGAACTTCGTGCCAGCTTCAACACAAAGATTGGCATACGGCAAGGATATCTCCTCTCCCTCTTTTTGTTGACCTAAATGTAATCCTTTAGCTAAATTGTTTGTCTGTGGGATACTTCTAAGCTGAACACTATCCACTCTTGATCGCGGCCTTCGCATTGAGGTAAGTCTTTCGGCTAATCCGCTTCGAAATGGAGCACCGACTCGAGTTCCGCTTTTAAAGCTCATCGGCTGTGCATCTCTAACCTTGTGTGAACGGTGCTCACCTCTCACGATCAGTTTGAAAGGAGAAAAGACAGAATCGCTCTATTCACTTCATTGGATAACCCTGTGATTGGGACTGTAACTTCATAATTGAGAAGTCCTTATTACAAGACATATCGCTAACAGGAATCCAACCTACTAATTTGGATGCGACCGTTGTGCTGAGAGCTATGCCTACTTTAGTCTGACTGGTGTCGGTGGCCGTGGAGTCACCCTGAATGTATAGATAGTATCGAATAGATAGTGCGAATGTCGTCGATTCCATACGCTGACTACCGCGCTGGATTCTAGTCCCTGGAATGTAGTAGACATTGACGTTAAGATAGTCTAACCACCCGCGCAAGATTGGCCTGTTGACTTGTCTGTTTCGGAATGGGAACGTTGAAGGATAGGACCTATTGGGACAGTGTCGCTATTGTAGTGGATTGTCAGGTCGGAGGTGCGAGTTTTCGAACGCTCGGCCGAATACCTCAACGCGGGGGGAGGTACGTTCGGAAGCTTGCTGCGATCGAATCAAGAACAACGTGCGCGGCCGGGTGAGTCATCGCTCGACTGGATCAGACCAACGGGCGAGGTAGGGCAGGCGAAATACGACAGACGGCCAGATGGGAGGCGTGGTTTTTTCAACATTTAGAGGAACATCTCGACACGATGTTGGAATACGGTCAAGGCCAACATTGGGTGGATGGCGGACAGCACGAGCAGCCGGACGAGCCATCGCGCAACGAAATCGGACAAGCCGACGAGGAATGGCAAGCGGAAACCCTCCCCCCCGATAGAAGGCGCCGATCACACACGTAAACCGGTCAGAAGTGCACACGACGTGAGAACGGAAACCCGGGGGGGTGTTTTGGGTTGGAATTATGACTCATAAACGAGAGAGCGCGCGTTGCATGTGACTGGCGATTTGGACAATAAAGATTGTGCTTTGTTGGACGCCTTCTCGCTACAATATGAATGATGGGACCAGAATGGTCAGTTACTGCTTCCCAGATAATCCTTTGCCAGATCCAAAAATGCCTCTCGGAATGGCGTCGGGACATAGCAGGGTCCTTTATGTAGATCACCTTCAAATTCAAAACTGAGAGCACTCTTTTGGACTGATTGCGGAACCGAAGACGTATCACACTGTCGGAACTCGTCAACAGTTAATCTTGTTTCCAGAAAGAACCTGCCATCTGTGTGGTAACCACAGTGACCTAGTTCTTCTTTCACTTCACTTATTGATCAACCATGGCGTTGGCTTACCCAGCATAGAAAATGGCGGAACTGTGAAGATTATACAGAATTGTAATAATTATTTTTGGTGCGCTGTTTATTGGTTTCTTTGTCGGAATGCTTTCATCAGGTCAGCGTACACTACCATTGGGAAGGTACTTAGATGAGTAAAGAACGTACGTCCGTGCATTTGTCAATCTCCACTCTCGCAAAGACCTCCGGTTGTCAGTCCAAGGGGAGTTACAACGCGCTTGCACGCCCAGGGATCTGACTCGCTGATGCGGAGGATAGTAGCGAACCCCCGGTGTTTGACCACAATTTTGACCTTCAGTTGGTGTATATTCATACAGCTAGTCGCGTCGACAACGCAAGAGTCCATCAGCACTTTGTCGAGAAATATGCAGGTTCGCGACCGATAACGGAGTTTATGAGGATGCACAGTCTTTGCCAGTTAGATCACGTACTCTGTGTGCCAACAAAGCCAATGCCGCACACTGTTGCTCAGTGCGGCCGCTGACGATTGAATGAAACCTCAAAGCNAGATTGTGCTTTGTTGGACGCCTTCTCGCTACAATATGAATGATGGGACCAGAATGGTCAGTTACTGCTTCCCAGATAATCCTTTGCCAGATCCAAAAATGCCTCTCGGAATGGCGTCGGGACATAGCAGGGTCCTTTATGTAGATCACCTTCAAATTCAAAACTGAGAGCACTCTTTTGGACTGATTGCGGAACCGAAGACGTATCACACTGTCGGAACTCGTCAACAGTTAATCTTGTTTCCAGAAAGAACCTGCCATCTGTGTGGTAACCACAGTGACCTAGTTCTTCTTTCACTTCACTTATTGATCAACCATGGCGTTGGCTTACCCAGCATAGAAAATGGCGGAACTGTGAAGATTATACAGAATTGTAATAATTATTTTTGGTGCGCTGTTTATTGGTTTCTTTGTCGGAATGCTTTCATCAGGTCAGCGTACACTACCATTGGGAAGGTACTTAGATGAGTAAAGAACGTACGTCCGTGCATTTGTCAATCTCCACTCTCGCAAAGACCTCCGGTTGTCAGTCCAAGGGGAGTTACAACGCGCTTGCACGCCCAGGGATCTGACTCGCTGATGCGGAGGATAGTAGCGAACCCCCGGTGTTTGACCACAATTTTGACCTTCAGTTGGTGTATATTCATACAGCTAGTCGCGTCGACAACGCAAGAGTCCATCAGCACTTTGTCGAGAAATATGCAGGTTCGCGACCGATAACGGAGTTTATGAGGATGCACAGTCTTTGCCAGTTAGATCACGTACTCTGTGTGCCAACAAAGCCAATGCCGCACACTGTTGCTCAGTGCGGCCGCTGACGATTGAATGAAACCTCAAAGCTTCCAGGAGATGAGGTTGTCATGGACTGTGAAAACCTTGACTGTTCCGCCTTTTAAGGCTGATGGGTACCGCCTACCAAGTTGGGGGATCCGCGTTTGCCGACATCGCTGACTGGAGGCGCTCTTGGACAGCCATTGGCAGGCCTGTATCTACAAGGTTGTTAACTCCTCTTCACGAGCCTTCTTTGTATTTACCCACCTTTCTTTCATGCCTTTGTACCTGTCTGTTAATCTGCTAACTGTTGTCTGGACCATCGGTAACCCGAGTATTGATACGCCTCAAAGTTGATAACGGTAATTGTTATCACAATATGATGGTTCTTTGGCATCAGCACTGTTTTAACTATCCAACGGTTGCATTTATTGATACCAGATGACTGTTTTTGAGTTTGTCGCTCTGTAAAATCGCTTTCTTCCTAAAGGAGTTTCGTGCAATTCTCAGTCTTGTTTGTGTGCTCAGTATGCAGACAAGGTGTTTGTGCACAATTAACTCGGATATTGACTGGTGTTTATCAAGAGTGTCCACTACTCCGTTTCTTGATTAACTTTGTCACAAACGACATTTCGGAAGGTGCCCTCAGAACGTCCAATTTTTTCGTGGTATATTTCCCCCCCAGTACGATGCTGATTGACGTAAGATATACGGATGATATTTGTCCTTTTAGGTTCCTTGCCGAAGGTATGTAGTCCACGTTGAACAAATTGAATGGACTTCCTTCACCCAATGTTTAGAGTCCAACTTCTTTAATGAGGTGTTCCCGCTCCGATCTTCTTTGCTGTAGGTGGCCCAATTCAGTTCATGAACCGATTTGCCTATTGTTTAACAGATAACTCGTGATATTGTGGAAAGTCTGTCAGGGAAAATAGCGAACGCGTTTGTTGTCTTTCTCCATCTATCTGTCGCACCCATAAGACATCTGATTGTCTTTTTAAGGAAGGGTTCCGCTTTGTCCCATTGTTCGGAAACGCCACCCGTTCTTGTTGAAGATGTGAGCATACTTAGTGTGTTTGACCATCGTTTCCCGCGTCAGTTATCGCTCGTCAGGTCAGTTTTTCGCATGAGCAGCGTGGCTGTTGGCCGGCGCATTTCCCTTTTTCGAAAATTTTACATAATCGACCAGTTGATCTGGTGAAAAATATGTTGTCAGCGATGTTTGAATCATGTTATGCGCCTGTATGGTGAACGTTTTATTACGCCGTGTATTGTACGCCGGGACCACTTCCATTGAGTCATGTCTGTAGGTCTCCCCTGGTGGATTGGGCGCTCTATGGTTACTCGAGTCGCCGTTTTGATGCGCCTTCTGAAAGGGCAACATACCGCTGTCAATGGCGCGTTTGCTTCAACAGCATTACTTTCTGTTCCATTTCCTCCTAGGTTGTCAAGTGTTTTGTCGTTTCCTTTTTCTTTCGGTCAATTTATTTCTACTGGAATATTCGTCAACACAGTTACAGTGAACGGTGGCCCAAGACTAGAATCCACGACAGTAGTCAACGTATGGAATTAGTAGCATTCGCACTTTCTACCCGATACTGGTTATACACTTCAAATGACTCTCCGGTCGCCGTTATCGGTCAGACTGGAGTAGGTATAGTCCTCATCACGACGGCGGCAGCCGCATTGATAGATTGGATTCCCGTTAATAGTAGACTTTGTGCCGTCCGCTTGGCAGGTTTTGTTAGGGTCAGTTCTAGACGCAAAAGCGTCAGAAATCTTTTCGTTGTGTCTGCTTCTGTTCCAACTGACTGTAGTGACGTCGGGGTCAAGGACGTCTTCATTCCGATCTGGCCGCTCTCCTCCGGTCGACACGTGGTTCTGATAAAGTCGTTCTGGCCGGAGATATGAACGCCGAGGTCGGCCGCTTTGGTGAGGCCGAATCTCGTTTAGGTGGTAGGTTTGGGATAGCATCACATCGTTCCGACAATGGCGGGTGACTATTGCAGTTGTGGGCTGTGCACAATCTGTTTCTAGCTAGCGCTAGTTTTAGGCATCGTGCGAATCGTTGCTGTACTTGGCGCCCTCCCTCTCTGAATCAGACCTGGTCTCAGATAGACCACATAGATGTTAGTTATAGGTGGCTGAGTTTCATTCGGGATTGTCGTTCTTATCGGAGCACGTACCTAGATTCAGATCATGCGCTGGTACGTTGTCGTTTCTTACTCACTTTTGCTGAGCAACGACCCCACCGACAGCAACGATCGGCTGTTGAGAAGCTGACTATACCGTCGGTGAAGCATAAGTATCAAACCAGCTTAGAAATCTGCCTTAGTAGTTCTCACTCCGAAGATCCTGATGACTCCTGGACCCACATCACACAGGCCATTCCTGAAGCAGGTACTGTGGCGTGCGGCACGGGGGTAGATGGGATGAACAAACATTGGATCCGGGAGAAATCCCTGGAGTTGTTAGAAGCCAGGCGGAACATCCTTCCTGGCAGTTCATATAACAAGTGTAGAAGAGATGTCCGTAGGAAACTAAAACGTAGCCTAAAGGCTGATCGTGAGGCTTGGTTATTGGGAAAATTTTAGGAAATGGAGACTGCTTTTGCTTCAGGAAATACAGGCGAACTGTTCAAGCTTATCCGTCTGTCAGTGAAGCTATCAACGAGACAGATGGCACACTCGTTTATACTAAGTCCAGAAGGTTAGAGCAGCGGGCTGAACACTTTGAGGGTGAATTTAACTGGCCTCGCGCTTCTATCGCGTTGCTGCCACAAACTTGTAATGTAGTGCCCTGGTTGGTAGACTTGGAACCACCCACTGAGGCTGAGGTCCACAATTGCATTGCGGCTCTCAAGCGTAATAAGACTGCTGGTCCAGATGATCTTGTGCCAGCAGCTTTCAAATAAGGTGGAGGGGCGTTAGTAGAGGCTTTGACCCATTTGTTTCAACTTGTATGGACGAGGGAAACTATCCCCTCGAGTTGGGGTCACTCGGTAGTAGTGAAAACCACAGAGGAATTAGTTTGACCCCAGTAATTTTTAGAGTTCTAGCGTCAATTATACTTCGCCGACTCCCTGCAGCTCGAGAGGTAAACATTAGGGAAGAACAGGCAGGGTTTCGCCCCGGGCGGGGATGTGTAGGTCACATTTTCACTGTTCGTCAAATTTTGGTGTAGCGTCATGTATACCGCCGGCTAACAGTTGTTGTTTTTCTTGACTGTGAAGGTGCGTTCGATTCAGTGGATCGATCAACACTTTTAGAGTCGCTCAAGCGCAGAGGTGTGGCTACTGTGGCAGTTAAGCATTAGTGTGAACAACTGATGTATTGCTGTCTATGATGATTATGATGTGCCGGCTGAGTACGTGAACATACTGTCGGCAGAGGTGTAGGGAATGGAATATAGGCGCGCATCTCTTAGGCTAGGGCGGTTTTCGCTAATCTGGGGCATCTCTGGCGACAGAGGGGGTATTTCTCTGAATCTCACAGGTCGTGTATATAAGACAACGGTGAGGGCCGTATTACTCTACGGCAGCGAAACCTTGCCGTTCAGGGTAGAAGACGTGAACCATCTTCAAGTATTTCACCACCGATGTCTGCGTTCAATCGCTCGTGTCGGGTGGCATCAGCGTGTAAGTAACGAGGAGGTTAGGAAGCGGGTGTTTGGTAGTGATTGTCAAACGAGTTCTTTTGTTCAATTCCTACGTTTGCACTGGCTTAGATGGTTAGGTCATGTGTTAAGGATGCCAGCTAGTCGTCTTCCACACCGGGCACTGTTCGCTGACACTGCAAACGACTGGTGTAAGGTGCGAGGTGGACAGATAATGACCTGGCGTAGGGAAATGAAGTCGTTCACCGAGGGGTTGGCCACTGTGGGTCATGTTCGTCTCCCGGGCTGGGGCCTTTGCGACTCGCACATTCGGTGGTTGGAGACTCTAGGCGAGATGGCGGCTAATCGAGCTGAGTGGCGTGAATGTTGTCGTTGTTTGTCCGAGTTGTCTGTGAATTGAGTGCATTTAATGACGTGAGGGAGTGAAAACTGTAAGGAAGCTGTCTTGCTGATGACGCCTTACTCTCACTTGCAACTCGGTTGTTTGTTTGCAGAGTGTAGGCACTTTGATGTTGAATGTTTGAATATGGAGGTAGTTATTTTCAGTAGTTAGGTCCCTTCCCGTCCCCTCCTTTTTCGTTCTCTCTTTCTATATAGGGTTTGCTTTTTCTTCATGGTTGTGTGGCAGTTAAGCATTAGTGTGAACCACTGATGTATTGTTGTCTATGATGATGGTGGTGATTATTTCTAAAACTTCGTTTTTTAACTTCGTGGCCATTAAGCCTCAGCGTGAACCACCGATATTACTGGCAGTAATGTAATAGTAATGCATTCTCTGTTGTTGGCATGGGTTTCTATGTTCACCATAGGGTATTGTGTTACTGCGACCTACTGGATATTGTCCCACCAAAATCTAGGGACACTTTACTGCGTTACCAACCTTGTTTGAGAGCTACCGGTTAAGCCGGCCACACGATATTCATATTTTAAAGGTGGCAGATTTTTTAACTTATCCTGTGTAGTTTGTGTGAATAACTGAGAAGGTACCCATTTCCGGAGCTGCGTCTGTTATTTCCCTGATTTCAAGTAAAGCTGTAACTGTGATATACCTGAGAAATTCCCAAGGGGATTAACTGGCCTGTTGTCAAAACTAAGGGTTTAACTTTCATCTACTCACGGCTACCTGAATTTCAAATATTAGAGCTGCCCAGGCGAGCTTTTTCCACTATAATTGTTTGTAGGTGGAGAGTGTTTGGTTTCACGGTTCAACTGGAATAAAATCGGAAGAGGGATGGACCATATACTATGATAGCCTGTGTATAATCTAGTCTATCAGGTCTGGTCTTGGTCTACGGATTACTCTCACATTGGTTCCCCTTAGTGTTACCTACATTTTCTACCATTGATCGCATTCGTAGTAGATTTAGTAGTGGAGGACTGTTCGTGACGCTCAGAGTCCAAGTATCTAAGTTTTATCTAACAGGAGGGTGACCAATTTAGATTATTCTGTCGACAAGATATTGTCGTTTAACCACTTATAAGAGGCATGTACACTTTCCTACGAGAAATGTAAAGGGACGCCTCCAACGCTAAGCCCACACAAATCATACAATATGCACGTGCGCAGTCGTCCGTAAGACAAATCGTCTAAGCCGTATAGCACAGATTAACCGGCTCTGACCTAACATGAGGAAGGTTGTTCACCAGCCGCATTTTTACTTACACACCCTCACTTCCTGTTACCGATCGTCAATGAACATCACTTGTTGTTTGACTGATGGGTTTTCACACGAACCCGCTGTATCCACTGTTGTTCCATCTGAATGCGCGCTGCATTCCGAGTATCGTGCATAGCTGGAAAAAAGATATGCAACACATTTAGTGCGAACTTGCCCTGCGAAGGACGGTTTTCTCTGTAAGATGATCCAAACTGTCATGTAAGACTTTTCTGGCCGGTCAGTTTGAAATGCATGGCTACTCTTCGCTGTGGATGTGCGGATCTTCAGCAAGTGCACTTCTAAAGTGCTTTAAGTCGTGAATGACAGTCTTTTCATATGAGCACTGAACTACTTTATCGTGGGTAAGTGTCCATGCCCACCCTTCGTTCAGTTGAGTACGTCGTGTTGTACTTTCCATTCCGCTCAGCTTTTTAGAATGGCGTTTGCAACTTCAAAAGCACAAAATGGTACTCCATATACACTGTTATCGTTATTCTGTTCATTGGGATGGGTTGTGACTGGTTACTGGGGCATTTGTTTGGTTTCAGGTTAAACATCACTGACGTCTGATCGCAGCCTACGAGTTCAGGGTGACCTTCCAGCTAGCCTCTTTCAAAAAGAAGCGCTAAATTCGAATTTCGCTCTTATTGGGGCTCGTCGGTGATGTATATCCTTGCTGAGGCCGGGATTAGAACTGCGGTCACGCTTTCACGAGTCTTCATCATCATAGACAGCAATACATCAGTGGTTGACGCTGGTGCTTAGTTGTCATACAACCGTAAAGAAGAAAAAAAGCAAACCCTGTATAGGAGGATGAAAGATAAAGAAGGGGACAAGAAGGGGCCTATCTATTAGAAAAAGCCACGTCTATATTCAAACGTTCAACATCAAGTTGTCTACACTTTACAAACGTACAACGAGCTGTGTGTGACCCATTTTGACCACTGTGCCATTGACTCCGCATTAGACACAACCGGATTGTCATGCGAACGTTCAACCACCTCCGCTTTTGAGCAATGTTCGAGTTGACCGGTCGCCGCGGTAGGAGACACATCTACTGTCCGTTCACTCCAATCGACAACCCTGCAGTTAAGGCTCGTAAAGCTTGTTAAAATGCTTGATCTCATTAAATCTGCTAGGTGATATTTTAGGTCATTGATTGTTACAATCAGCCTTCTCGTGGATCTTTTTCGAATAGTCAACGTTGGAGAGTATTATGTTGCCGTGCGAAAATCTCAGCTCATATTTACGGGGGTATGGCATTCCATGCTGGTTTAAGTAGTGTTTGAAGCACAGTTTTGCTGTCACAAACTTGAATGAACATGTGCTTATATTGCACGATTTTTGTTCATATAAATCCTACCCCTGAGGTTTGAAGGTAACACGATTTCTTTTGAGGTCAAGTATAGCATTTGAAAGACCGCATTTCTTTTCGGAGACTTTGAAACATGACTCCAAACGTCGCAAATACAATCTTTAGGCGTCGGTATTAGCCCCTCGTCGGATCGCATTATCTATCTGCCCACTAAGAGAATACGGGATATAATTTAGACAGTGAGATGTGAAGTCGTTTGCTCACCGAATTCATATATGATCTTTGGTTTATATATTTAGGTCATAAAACACTGACGTCAATCCATCTTCTATCACCTGATGAACACCTTCAGCATCATTTCACAACGTTGAAACTTCCTGCGTCGGCCGTCGCGCAAAGTAAACCAGGTACTGTGTGCTGCGTCCAACAAAGCGGATTTTAGATGATACCCAACTGTGAAAAGTCAAGGCTTCGGTAGGATTCGAACCAGTGACAGATACAGCAAGCCTCAACGCGGCAACGGATCTACCAGCTGAACTGCAGAGCTACACCAAGAGCTCGGAAACTTCATGTTCAGACCCTGTTACCCACTCGTCTCACAGTGGGAAAGAACTGGTCTTTCTAACGCCGTCCTCTCGTACACTCCTTTATCGTTATTTTTGTCATTTAATAGCTTTTAAATCAGATGTAGCTGATCATAGTAGCGCTGTCCTTGTGAAGCTTCTCTCTTACAAAGTAGTCTGATGGTCTTGTTTCCGGCTGCTTATGGTTTGAATGGAGCTGCCTCCCACATTCAAATACAGAGAACCAGGTTTCTCTTGCCCGGATGCCTTATTCATGCGTGCATTTTGGAACAACACTAGTCAACTTATCAAGTAGATAATGTCCCCATTGTTTGGTTGATTTCGGTCGTGCATTTTGGGTGCTTCAGTGTGTACAGCCCTCAGTCAAGCTGGAGTTAGTCTGACCCTCAACAGAATGGCCCTATTGGCCGATTGGGTTCCGATTTGCAGTAAGCCGTGACGTCCGCATGATGAGCTCTGTATAACCAGCTTTCGACGCCGGCCTTTCAAAATCTTGTCATGCTTGATCATTCTCTCATTGTTTGCAGTGACATCGTTATCGAAGACCTCCTTTACGCGAAATTGGCTGTTTATCTTTTGTAAACACATCATTTTGGCATAGCCGTTTTGGCTGTAGATAGTACTGCTCGAGTGAGCAGTGATAAATCTCGCTCAGGCCTTGAGTTTAAGCTTACATCGAGCTGGTCGTTTAAAGTAAACAAAAACAACGGAAGCTTGTGATGAAGCAGAGTTAACAGCCTTATGGATACAAACTCGCCGGTGACTGTAACATTTTCATACTCAAGGTCCCGATATGGATGGTCGCGGACTCCCCAAAGTGGTAGGTGACATCCGTGAACCTTGGCTGGTGGAACGGTCAAAGTTTTCGTGGCTCGTGACCACCTCATATTCTGACTGCCTCGTGGTTTCTTTAAATTATCAGCAGCTGCACTGACCAATGCACATTTTCAGTCATGGTTCTCGGACAATCCTGGGGGATTGATCCAGGTGTAAATTGATGTGCAATATTCCTGCTGTATTTCGAAGCGTAATTATTGCTTACTTACTACGTTTTTGAACGTGGCCACTCGGAGTGGTGGACGTAAACCGTCTTCTGGTGCTCAACTGTCGATCTTTGTTCAGTCGAACACATCCACTCGTACTGGTGAGTGAGCCACGATATGGTAAGGAAGGTGATGTTTGATAGCAGTGGCCATAATCAAACGCATTTATATGCCCAGTTCTCGTTGGTACAGAGACTGTGATGTTTAGGCGGTGCACTGCGTATTGTAACTAACCGTATGCTACTTTGAGGATTCCTTTGCCATGCAGCCGACTGCTTTATTTTTCAAAGCCTGTGCGTGAAGATCTGGCGTAGGGAACTGAAGGTTATCAATCAGTCAATCACTGTGGGTCACGCTCTCAACTTGAGCGGAGGCTCGTATATCACATAACGTCTGTGGCAAGAGGCGCTAGGGGATGTGACAACTAAATGACTTCGGTGGAGTGAGTGTTACCGTAATAATGTGGTGGATTGTCAGGTCGGAGGTGCGAGTTTTCGAACGCTCGGCCGAATACCTCAACGCGGGGGAGGTACGTTCAAAAGCCTGCCGCGATCGAATCAAGGACAACGTGCGCGACCGGATGAGTCATCGCTCGACTGGATCGGACCAACGGGCGAGACAGGGTAGGCGAAATACGACAGACGGCCAGATGGGAGGCGTGGTTTTTCCAACATTTAGAGGAACATCTCAACACGATTTTGGAATACGGTCAAGGCCAACATTGGGTGGATGGGGGACAGCACGAGCAGCCGGACGAGCCATCGCGCAACGAAATCGGACAAACCGACGAGGAATGGCAAGCGGAAAACCCTCCGGTAGAAGGCATTGGTCACACGTAAACCGGTTAGAAGTGCACACGACGCGTGAACGGAAACGGGGGGTGTTGTGGGTTGGAATTATGACTCAAACGAGAGAGCGCGCGTTGCATGTGACTAGCGATTTGGACAATAAAGATTGTGCTTCATTGGACGCCTTCTCGCTACAATATAACTGTTTTGTTTTTGAAATAAGAATTCTGACTGGGACGACCCAGGTGGTCTGATTAACAGGTGCCACCTTGCACTTATTTGCAGTCGAATTTTTTTTTAATGATGCCGATTGCATGGGTTTCGACATGACTACTTTTGTGAACGAAATCGGATTCCCTTCTCTTACCTCTGAACTAGGATTTTATGCTCCCTTTTGTTATGCCTATTTGATAACTAAACGTCAGTGCCAAAAACCGAATATAGTCACAATTGATAGTGTTAGTTGCTGTAGATCATTTCGGATTATGAGTACCATACCCTTATATTCTGTAACTGAATTCGTTAGAGAAGATGGTGGGTAGCAGGACTCAGTGGCGTGGGTGATGTTTTCTTGCCAAACCGTAAGTGCAATCAAAAGGAACCTGTAAATGCCATTAATGTGGTTGTTCAGTTTTATCTTTCCTCAATTATAACCCTTTTTCATGGCTTTAGGGTAGCTGAATATCGCACCGAAAACTGTGGACCTACCGTCTTTGTTGATAATGAGGCAACCGGGGCCTGAATCCTTAATTATGCGATTGTTAGTCAGAGTCTTTAGTCTGGATTATTTTCGAGCTCAGGCGTTACTGAGTTTTTTGTTTTTGATAGCACGTTTACGAACTGCAGACGGTTCGCTTGTTGACCTCACGAACTCACACTCTGCAATGCATTGTATCAGATCTCATCCACCTGTCTTTTACCTGTAAGGGTTTGTTTTAATTTCACTTGTTACAGCAAGGTGGTTGGGGATGTAGCTAAAATAATTTGAATACCCACTCGCTTTCGATCGTAGCTTTTACATGCGAATGGACTTTTCGGCCAACTCTCTTAGAAGGTTTAACCGAATGTGAAAACTGTAGCTCAATTGGAGTTTAATTTGATTGTTTACTTCACAAACTTGTGACAGTAGAGCATCAATATCAACTGCTGGCATTTTACTGTCAACGCTCATGGTCTTGCTTTTGCAAGTGGCGTTTTTCTGTTATAGTCTGTAATCGATCAGTCATTCACACAATGTTCGATTACATCGTGGCACACCGAGCGAGCTGCGCATAACGTTCGATCAATCAGTTGCATTCGGTCATACACTTCGGATTACTCTCCAAGATCAACAATCTGGTGCCTACTCCCCTCTGTCACATATCTAGGTATGCTCTCTTAGTTGGCTTATCTAATAATCCATCAGCCTCAGTTACCGTTATACTTTATGCCGGTGCCAACTGACCGAAACCATGCCGATTTTGTGCTGTCCGTTGTTGCAGTTACACATAGCCGAACTGACAGGTTGAATCACCGTTATCTTAAACAATTTAAGAGAAATCGTGAAGGAATTAAAGCTAGTTCTGTCTTATAATCCAATGGTTACCCCCAGAAGTTTCATAGGCACAGTAGACCATAAAATACTACCCGAAGAGTTGGCCACTATAGGAGAAGAAAGTCTACGTAGAGCTGCCTTTTAAGAGTGATTACATCATGCATCGAACAACAGGGCGGTTGAGAAATTCACTTAAGTGAACGTTCACTTCAGGTGAACTCCGTGTAATCGCTCAGACTCAGAAGAAAAGATCAGTCTGTCGGTGCCACTTCACATTGTATGTGACTGTGGAGAAAGTTACCTAGGTAGAATCGATAGATGCTTGGGCTCCAGAAGGAAAGAACATTTACCCAAACGGGTACAGAAGTCCGTGTGACTGGGCAATGTTGGTGAAACGCGTGAACAACCAGTTTCCACGATCGCTGGACACGTCCTAGCCGCTGGCCACGCTATCGATCCATCTAGTATGTTCAGAATCCTGTTACGTTATTCTCACCCAAGATTCTTCCGGTTTGTTGTAGCAGTCGCAAACAATCGACTCAAATCAATTCTCTGTGCTCAGAAACAGCTGTTCGTGAACTTGAATCTGCCCTGGACCTAATGACCTATCCTAACCCGCTTATTGATTACCCACCCCTCTAGTTGTTTCCAAAAAAGCTCATCCACGTTGTCGTAAGTCTAGTACTGATGAGCCAATACGGAATGTTTGTGTCTACCAATTTTCATGTTCGAACTGCTTTGTTCAAACTGCTCAAGGGAACCAATTGTTTCAGAATTAAAACCTTTTTCTTAAAGTTGACAATAGTCTGAGTTTGAACTGATCGTTGATTGCTATCCCTTATCGTGTAGACTAAGGGTTCCGTCCTCGGTATTCATTAAATTGATTGACACCTAATGGGCAGTCATTGTTTTCTTATCTTCTGGCCCCACGTTCCAACTGATTGCAGCATTGCCTCAGCCGATGATAATTTTCTATCGAAAAGTTTGGAAATCCTGTGAACTAAACTCATCAGGGATCGTGGTCGACCTTGTATGGTAGAATAGAGTAGCGCAGTTCATTACTTGGTCTTTTTGCGTTCAACCCATGCTGAGAGCAAATTCTCGCCATGCTGTATGATCGTTTTTCCTTGTGGGTATCGACTTTCGGTGCAACGATCATCTGGCGTAGTGAATTCATGTCGATCACGTTTGCGCTCATCTGTAGTCAAGCTTAAGACTGTTTCTCCGAAGTAAACCTGACGAGGAGTCGACAATTTTGTACGATGTATCCGGTGACATCTCGTTGCATCTTCACAAGCGCACACTGTGGTTAGATGTATCCCTATATCAAACTTCACCACTGGACGTAAACATAAAGTCGCACGTTGCAAACACGTGCAGAGTTATTCGATCACTATTTATATTTTTGTTGATTACACAAAAGATCCAAAGCATACGGATGACGTTCACTCGGTGGTGCACATTCAGAGCGTGTTGCAAAACCGACGAAGCTTGTCGTCGGTTTTATATTGATTGCGTAATTGGCGTGACATTGACCGTCCAGCGTTAAGCCTATTCGGTCATTAGATTGCATAGTTTTCTCACCGTTCCGTTGAAGTAGGTTGCCGAACACCCTCATCTGAATTTTGTGTATGCAGTCTATTTTGATGTGGAGTGACAATACATTCCTAATCGGATGATATAGTTGCGGTGAGTGCGCTATAATGCGCAGCTCAGTCGTTTGGTAGACGTTATGCTGGCATCATCATCTTCGAAAGACAGCTGCTGGAAAAATTTCAGTTTATATACATTTGCCTGTCGTGCGAAAGCTTCTTGCCAAGCCTACCAGGGTGGTCGTTATGTTTGGAGTTGTTTACGAACAGCGTGTATTCTGATTGTAGACTATATTGAATACACGGTCCATGTGCTCTGTGATACATTGTTATTACGGCAGTCTACATCGAACCGGAACAAGACTGTTGAAATCCAGATACTGACCGATGTACGTTGTCTTGCGGTAACTTAGTCTCGACGCTGTGACACTGTTTTGACGGGTGCGCTTCAAATCAAGTGACGCGTTACATTCATTTCTCTCAGGTTTGTAAGTGAACCTAGTTTGACCTGTTGTTCAGACTAGTGTGTTTGCCATGTTGCTCTTTGTGTGTGTGCGTGTGTGTTTGCTGTTTTGTTCTTTTACCTATTGGCGGTTAGGTTCATTTTGCTACATAAACATTGTTATCTGCAGTAGATACTTGCAAATATACTGTGCAGTGTTACCAGATACATGATGCAAACACGGCCTTGACTTCTCCCGTCAAGTGTATTCAGACTGCTAATGACAGTATGCAGCGTGCAAGCGTACACGCTTTGTTCCAGCTGCTCTCCATCTATTCATATATATGCGGTTAGAGTGGATATCAGATGTAGGTGTCACAACAGTTGGAAACTCTCAAAATAGTAAGATCTTGTGGTTTTTGTTCTGTAATTTAGTGGACCTCCACATCGTTTTTGGAGACTGCGCATCGAGATCGGGCACTGAATGTTGATAAACCAGTGCCCGTATACGCTGAAGTAGCTTTACATTCTGTTTGTTTACCAAGCTGTGGGTTTCTTTTCCTTAGGGTTGTATGGAAGTTGACCGTAATCATCAACCACAGATGTACCACCGTTTCTGTTAATGACAATAAACGCACTCACAATGGCTAGTAGTATCCCCTACGGATTAGCCTGCCTCAGTGACCGTAGCCAAAGGGTGCCTTCGAACCGTTTGCGCTGCACTACTTGTGGTTTCACTCACGCACTTATCCATTGCAAACCAGGAGAAATAATGTGACGGGTGATCAAATCGGAGGCACGATTATTCCAACACGGTGGAATATCTGAGCGCGGCGGTAAGATATATCCTGAAGTCGACGGCGAATGGATTGCAGATAAAATGGGCGATCGTACGAGCCATACTCACAAACCAGGTGGAAATGTAAACGACGTGTGGATGGGCTGGAATTCCGGTTTACAATCCTGAGCACGCGCGTACCATGGGGACATGCTGAGTTGGACAATGAAGATCGTGTTTTATTGAACGTGGTTTTGCTCCAGTAAGACAAGGAGGCATGTGGGTGAGGCCTCCGTGTCCAGGTGACTGATGCTAATATCTGCCTTCTGTCTGGCTACTTTTTTTGGCCTATATGATGTGGTTCGACCTGCAAGGACTGAATTCTTAGTCAGTAGAGCCTGCCTAACCAAGACAACACACAAGCCTGGCTACCGCGCCAAGTTAGCAGAAAAGATCAGGCCTTCGCCATACTATGCTGGTAACGCCCACTATTACACACAGCAAGTTAGGCGAACAAAATACCTCCATCGGCATTTCCTTTAACTTGTTCGTCTCTGCTGTCGTTAACAGCCGACTGCCCTATTTGTGGAGTGACTAATGCTGCTCGCCAACATGCGCCTGGAACTTTCAAAACTACGGTGTCAAGAAACGTAGTATGTTCACCGGTCACCCATATTGGATCAGCCATCTCTTCTTGCAACCAGGCGTTTATTATATTCAAATAGAGCAAATTTCGTCGCATCTCTACTGGTGTTTACTGCAGACGAGTAAATATACAAAATTCTAAACCACAAAACAGTCACAAAAGATCAAAGTTCAAAGCCAATTCGGCCGCTACCAAGGGAGTACCAACGTTACAAACAGTTCTTTTTCTGCGCGCAAAATGGAGTGACGGCGTCTGATCGCAGTGGCCTCGGCATACCGCAACAAACGTTTGTTTCGACTCGAGAACAGAACACAAAATGATCTTAGTGAGTCAATTACGTGTTGCGTCATCGAGTGATGCTTGTCGACTGATGTCGCTCGTTCCTTCCGGGTGTTTGCTATTAAGTTTCCCGTGTAGTTTGGCCATTTGTTGAACTCATTTCAGTAAGTGTTCGGCAACCGCAGCTTCAAGCTGGCGCTCAGTTTTGCCAACGTAGGACGCTCCGCACCTACACTTGTGTGATTTGGAGAACTGTAGCGTCGGTTGCCTAACCGAGGCTGTGGGAATTCGGAACGTTCTGTACTCAATCACTGGCTAAAACCATCCTACTCGAACGTAAGATATACACCTTGTTGAATAGACACTCGTTATATATGCCGTGTAAAGCAAGTTGCGCAAGCTTTCTTCCAGGTTAAAGTAGGTTCATCTTCTGACAGTAGTCTTTCACGTGCTTGCTCGCTCTGGTTACGGAAAGCCGAACATTGTAGAACCATTTCTTCTTCGAACTTGGTGGCCGGAATCTCGCAGTAACGGCAATCAGGCATAGCGTGTTAAATGTGTGCAGTCAAATCATTCACACTCATCCGGAACTTGATGTTACTTCCTGAGGCAGTATCTCGCAGTGTAAGTATGTGGACGTGTTCCCCACAACTTCAGTGCGTTCGAGGCGTCAGTGACATTCACTTTATTGTCAACGCTTAGTGCATCAAAATGTCGCTCAGAAATTGTCGTAGTAATTCAATTTTGTGGGTTTCTGAAAATGCGGTATTTGGTTGCAACATGGATAATAATTCCACCTAATCCAGAAGTGTCTGCTTCCAACGGTTCCAACAAGACATTTGCGACTTTTCGTCTGCAGCACACCAAAGCTGTGCAGGTACATGTAACATGTTAGATATTTTTCCCATTTCGGCAAGTAAGACCGGATGATAGGCAATATGACCCGTAGCCCGAGTAGCGACACTGTACACGTGTTAATGCACCACATATTGTTGGTTTAGATGATAACCAATTGTGAAAATTCAAGGCTTTTGCTGGATGATGACATGTGCAGACGGCCCGGAATAGTCGTCAATAAGATGTAAAACAAGCAAGTTGTGAAGGTCAGTTGCGGCCAGTCAGAGAGCGGTCAAATAAGCCATTTGGTCGACGCTGCACATGTAATAGTTCATTGAGTGCTTACTCGTGCTCTCATTCTGTTAGCCGATTCGCTTTGTAGGTAACTGTTCTCAGAAAGTTCACTGGTGTAATTTCCCTATCTCACCCTGTCACTTACTATGTGTTGCTTTATTTGTAAAACTCGGGGTTAACCGGAGATCACGGTTAAGCAACGGTGTGACCACGGTTTGAACCGGCCCACTCAACGTTCTTGGAGTTGACTAGCTAACAGGACTGTGCGGAAAATTCGTGAAATCTGTGAGTTGGCTTCTAATAATCATTCATTGAGAGCGTGAGAGGTGGTGCAAAAGAAAGTAAACCTTATAGCACTACTGACAGTGCAGTCCACCATCTTTCCAGTTCAAGTTCCCTTTAGACGTTTGAGCAAAGTGATTAGAACACAGAAACTGGTAGATACAAGCATGTTTTCCCATCACTACCAAGTGTACAACACTGAATCAGTTTCCCTATGTCAAAAACACTTGGGGGTGGATAATCAGTCAACAAGTTAGGATAAGTCACTAGGTCCAAGGAAGGGACCGGTTTTTGAACACTTGTGTCTAAACTCAGGAAGCCGGTTTGAGCCCATTAATTGCGACCGTTTCAGCAAACCGCAAGGGTGTTTGACTGGACTGACGTAACAGGATTGTGAATGCTCATGCTGGACTCAGAAGTTATCAGTGCCGTCAACCGAAAGAGGTCACACTATCGGTATCACCTGACAACGTGTTTATCAGTTTATACTTATCTGCGAGGGAATTCACCTATACCCACGCGAGAGATGTTCGCTTAAGTCGGTACTCACGGTGCATAAGAATAACCGTATATAGGGGGTTAGGTTAAGTTTGTGGCCTTTCCCTGGTTGTGGGTTCGCCGTCATGTGACGTACAAAATTGTGTGGACTGGATTTTGTCAGCATATCCACATTTGGAGAGAAGTAACCGCGATAACCTGGCTCGAATTTGTAATCGAACCTCAGTATCACAAGACCACCGCGAAATCATGTCGAGTTAAACTCATGTTCGTTAAAAGAAGATTAGACTGTACATGAATCATCAAGCGGTGTCCCCTGTCACTAACAGCATGATACCCTTCGTATTTTTTGTTGCGGTGAGATTGCTCACCAAAACGTACTCATCAATGTTTAAGTTTGCTCGCTTACTGAGGGACTTCACTTCGTCCTTCCACTGGTGGTGATATCTTTGTCATTGGGAAGGGTTTGCTTTCGTCAAATTTGGACACTGACCTGATCTAAATGAACCCAAGGTTAAATATCGAATGTGACAAACAGTCGGCAGAAGTGCCTGTCATAGTGTGGTGGATTGTCAGGTCGGAGGTGTGAGTTTTCGAACGCTCGGCCGAATACCTCAACGCGGGGGGAGGTATGTTCAAAAGCCTGCTGCGATCGGATCAAGGACAACGTGCGCGACCGGATGAGTCATCGCTCGACTGGATCGGACCAACGGGCGAGACAGGGTAGGCGAAATACGACAGACGGCCAGATCGGAGGCGTGGTTTTTCCAACATTTAGAGGAACATCTCGACACGATGTTGGAATACGGTCAAGGCCAACATTGGGTGGATGGGGGACAGCACGAGCAGCCGGACGAGCCATCGCGCAACGAAATCGGACAAACAGACGAGGAATGGCAAGCGGAAAACCCTCCGGTAGAAGGCATTGGTCACACGTAAACCGGTTAGAAGTGCACACGACGCGTGAACGGAAACGGGGGGTGTTGTGGGTTGGAATTATGACTCAAACGAGAGAGCGCGCGTTGCATGTGACTAGCGATTTGGACAATAAAGATTGTGCTTCATTGGACGCCTTCTCGCTACAATAGGTCAGGGTCACTACATCCGGATAATCAAACACAAGCGCGAATATTGAGTAATTATCAGTGTATGAGTTCTTAAAGCCAGTATTTATCCTCTTGATAGACATGTTGGCGTTGATGAGAACGTCACTAGGTTTGGTGCGAAATGATGGCTTCATCAGACAATTTTCTCGTAGCATAGTGTGACTTGATACACTGACAACAAAAGTGAGTTCTTGGGTTGTTCGAAGCACAACATCTGGTTAATGTTTTTAAGCCATGTAACTCATTCAGTGGCATTTCGTTTCTGTTCGGGACGACGCTTTGGCCACTGGGCTTTTTCCCCCTGTGAGGGACTGTCGTGTTTACACCAAGACAGTTGGAAGCATCACCGTTCAGTGTTGTTTGTCACGTTCCTTTGATATTGTATGCCGTACCTGAAGGCGAGAGCGGTTTACTGTCAATATTGAACAGGTTAGAAATGCTCAGTAATTGCTGTCTCTGCGATTTGGTAATCTGGACTAGAGAGCTGACTTCCGTACTGATGAACTGCTACACGAGCTTAGCAGGAGAGATTATTGGTTGCCAATGGTTAGACTAGTTCCCTTCATTTCCCTCTATATGTAACGATGATCTGTGTGCATTCTGTGATGTGAGGAAAGTTCTGCTGCTACACCGTTAGGTGCATTTTGTCGGAAAGGTTAGTACCTCATTAGCAGTGGTATGCAAATGAATCCATGACGCTTTGTTCTGATTCGATATCTCTGGGTTAGATCATACGGTGGTAAGAGACAACATTAGGAAGTCTTTCCGTTAGGTTTAATTCACATACTTCCTAACTGCATCAACGGAACCTTCCAGATTTCTGGCATGCTGTTCACTATTCACACACAGTCGTATCGACGATGTGAACTGAGTTAGATCAATTTTTGTTCTTGACGCTTACAACTATCAGTGTTAGAAAATGTTCTACAAAGTTTATTTTGCTTTCTGCTAGTGTCATTGGTGATGTAGCACTTTATTTTTCTCGAATAAAATCTTCCTTTCAGTAGCGTATTGGCATGCGAGTAAGTGCGTCGTCTAATTTTTGGACCGCAGACCACCACGACCCGTCTTTTGTATCATTCTTTCGTTATCTGTACTGAGGCTCTCAAAAAGAAAATCTGTCTGTGTAGCCTTTGATTTGACCTACGATTCACAACTGGTCTGTAGATGTGTCAACGAGCTAGGAGGTTCGACGTTTCCTGTCGATTGACTGCATGGAAAGTTTTCTTCGTGTACACTTTTAGGTGAAGCTTGATGAAATTGTCGCTTAATGAACGTGGAATTGTGTGACGTAGAGGCTGCGCTCAGTTGTTATAGCACTCCTTGTGTGCTTTGCCGACACAATCCTGACTTCGCGTATGGCTCATCAGGCCGGTGGAGGTCCCACGCATTGACTAAGAATTTCCCCCCTTTTGAGCCGCTAATAAAGAACCTAGGTGCTCTATCTTTGCTGCGGCCCTTAGGGTCTATTTTCAAGTTGAACATCACACACATTTGACGGCAGCTTTCGCATTTAGATAGACTTTCGAGTGCTTCTTTTCGGAAGAGGCTGGCTGGAAAGACTATCTGGATGTGAAGGCTGCGGTCAAATATGAGTGATGTTCAACTTGAGAATAAACTAAATCCCCGACTACTCATCAATAGCTTTAGAGTCTAGCCAAACTGGCCTATTCGGTCCATCATGCCCACATAACACGACTAATCGCACACAACAACAGATTAGTGAATTGTAGCCACATTCCGCGACAGTTATGTATGCTTGTATCGCAAATGCTTGACCAATTGCCATCCACACAGAGTGCATTCTTTCACCGTAATCCAAGGTTAACCTTAATTCTTTTGTCCAGATAATACTCATCTACATAAAAGCGAACCATCCTCAGCGTCTCATGCTCCGATCCAGTTTTACTGTCTACCTCTGTCAGAAGCGGTACGAATGTGAGATACGTGGATCGGATTCTAGTAGCATTTAAGTACCAACATAACGTGTGCAATGTTGCCGAAAGTTACTAAGGTCAACCAAACTGCAGTGTTAAACGGGTGGATTCCATTTCTGTCATCAACAGGCACCTGTCCTCTTTAACACTTATTTTGGGACAACCTCTCTCATGGAGGCGTTTTGAACATTCGTACTGATCGAAACACGCTGTATACGCGACCGTACAGTTCGCTTGTCAGCAGTTAATGCATATTTCGTTCAACTTCGACCTTTTTCCACATGCCATCTAATGGTGACTCGCCACGTTCGACTGCGTTGGATAACCCTCAACAGTGGACCACTTTAGTGTGCTGAGGTGCAGAAAAGTTACAGAAAATAAATTACGCGGGAGCAGGAATTTAGTTTCTCAAACCAAACCAGAAGCACTTTAACTCTTAAGACCATATATTTGTTATCCGAGCTTCTTTAGAATTCATAAGCATTGAGACATGGATTTCCGATCGTATACTGTAGTAGTGTTTTTTTTAAAAAACCATTTGTATCGAAGTCGTTTGGGCAGGTAGCTATAAGAAGGGTTGCTGATAAAGAACATGGTGATCACCGAACTTGTGCCTCCTTTTGAGGTAATCGGGCAGTCGCAAAATTACTCATAGGCGAATGTGATGGGGCGTTCACATATGATTCGGTCGTGCCTACTGTGAGGTCAATGGCACAGTGATCAACACGGTTGCTTTGTGAAAGCGTGGTTACAGTTTTAGTCCCGGTCGTGGTAAGATTGTGTACTACTGAGGAGCTTTGACAAGAGCGAAACTCGAGTCTATTGCCTCTTTTCGGATGGAGCCGACTGCAAAGTTTATGTAAATGTGACAGCTGCGATTAATTGTGTTGGATGTTCAACTGGTGTAAAAGTCAAAATCCCGTAGTACAACTCATCAAGAATATGCAATCATTTGCAGGGCTGATTTCTTTAGAATCCAGTCATGATTATTGTGTCTGTCCTTCCAGAACTCCGGATTCCTGTGTGTACCTAATGGCTTTACATAATCAGAAAAAGCACACAGAATCAAATCATTTTTCACGAGTAGCAGTTAATGTGGTTGCCATGATTGGGAAATTGTTACAATTTTTGTAACTAGGCCAATCGTAGATTCATCTCAACCTTTGTGTTGTGACACACAATTGTCCTGTCTGATGAGAATATCAACTGCAGTGGACTACATCTCTCCCGAACGGTATGCAGTCACAACTGATTGCTGCTTGGCTTTGTCTCCCAGCGCTACGGACAGAACCGGGAGTTTGGTGGATATGCGCCCCGACTCGTGACGTGAGCACCACCGTTGCGCATATTCTCATTTTTACCAGGTCTTTCCAAATAAACAGGAGGCCGATCGTGGTACTGGAAATGTCAAACTTTAAACGGTTACATTTTGCACCCTATTTGGCGTAGTTTTGGCTCGTTTGATTTAGCAAGTTGAAGCGGAACGTGTATGTCCTTTGGTGACCATGCAAGGTATCCACGCTTTCCGTTTACCTATGCATGATTTTTTCGCTTTAGTCTGATCTTGCAACACTCGTCTTCAGATACGTGATACTCTTCTATTAACATAATCAATGTTATCCGAATCAACGAAGTGTAACTGCTATGGACCGATCACTTTATTTTGCCTTCATGTTGCAAAAATTTAACTGTTCGCAACATTCCCCACATATTTTGTTCCGTCTATGTCCCACTTGCTTTAAACGAACATCTTTTAGGCTTTTCTGTGGGTCAGTTTCTGCGGGGTTTTCTAAAGTGACCATAACTTGGTTGCAATTGTTTCACAGTTTGTCATCTGTTGCCGTTGCCTACCTGCCAGTCACGTTTGTTTGCCTGTGGCTGTTACGTTCTTCTATGGTCGCGTATCTTCTCTGAACTCACTCGCTTATGCTCATAGTTGGCATATGTATTGTTCTGAGTGGAATTTTGTTGTTTCTGCTTTTGTTGTGCATATGTTTGACTTAAATTCTGAAGCGTCTTTTGCCCGCAAAATCCTCCTTGAATCTGGTTAATTATCCCTAATTCACGTGAATTCCGACTAATTGTGAACCTCGCCACAACGATGAGCACGTGTTTCGTGGAAAGCACGTGTGTCACTCACACCGCCAACAGTTAGTCTTGTCCCAGTCTAATAGACTGTGTCCACCACATGTCATTCGCTTGTTTGCAGTAGTTAGCCACCTGCGTAATTTGTTCTGCTTTTCATTCGAGTCGCGTGTACCTTATGTGAATGCAAAACTGATGACATTCACTTAAGGCAGCTGTTTGTACAACTGAATTCTTTCGAAATCTACGAGATATGTAAAGGGATAACGGGATTGGCCCGATAACTAATAAAGAACGGATATGGCCGGATGTTACAATTGTTCGTTATTTCGGTGTTGTACTGGAAAACTGAATTTCAGATTGAACATTCTTTGGATCGACCTTTTCACTGTGACTTGGTTGTCGTATGTTTTTATCTGCATATCTTTTATGTTTACTGTGGAGAAACGTGCTGATTTACGTGTGCATGGAGTATATAGCCTCGTCTACCGTAGTAGTTTCATTTGTTCTGCATTGAATTTGATCAACATATTTTTTGGTGTGTTGCGACGCCATGTTGGTACGTAATTTCCGCCACCATATTTTCAAGCTGCTGAGTGGGCATTCCCAGAGATCGTAGTGGCTATATCTGTGGATGTAGACCACAGCAATCGTGTCAGTGGTTTGAAGAGGTTATACTAACCACCTTGACATCTCTTACCGTACAATGAACCTTGTTTTTGCATTGATGCGGAAGTTTATCGAGAATCGCATTCATGTGAGAGAACGTTTCTGAATTTATAAAACTCACCCAGATTTTCGTCGAGTTTTCCACCGCACCATTTTGAACACGGAGGACGAAGCACGGTTTGTGGATGGTGACAGTCAGTCC
This sequence comes from Paragonimus westermani, assembly GCA_008508345.1. Lineage (NCBI taxonomy): Eukaryota > Metazoa > Platyhelminthes > Trematoda > Plagiorchiida > Troglotrematidae > Paragonimus > Paragonimus westermani. Next base: position 85,140 of record QNGE01000847.1, read on the forward strand.
CTTCTCAGCTTTGTTCTATCCAATTAACTCAGAATGGAATGCAACTGCTGATCACACGGATCTGTTCGATCCTAACTCGACCAAAACGTTTACGCAAGGCTAGAATCATAGACGAGGTGAACTGTGAAGCACCGTTGAAGATTTTGACCTTTCGTGGATGTGAATCGACTCCGTTAAAGCATATTAGCTACCGATGAGATACATGCCTATGTTGCCATGGTAGGTAAGTGTCGGACCCAGGTGTACTCAGTTTAACTTTTATCAGGATTTTGCGAATACATGAATGACGGTTGTTCACAATACTTCCAGTGTTGTCAAACAAGACCACAGTTACCACAAAAATTGTTCAGGAAAACGACACAGACGGTATATGTTTTAACAACGTATATGTTTTAACAACGAACAGAAACACATTCGAATATAACGATAATCTTGTAGTTCCACAATTACCACTGAAAAATTCATGTGAGGAAACTTTCTTGTGTCCCCACAACACACTCCGTTATTTCTCATACCCCGCCCCCGTTACCTCGATGCTTCAATACGTGTCTTCACCTGACTACTCACGCATTTTATGGCGCAATCGCCCAGCTTCAGTGCACTAGGTTAAGATTCAGCATTCAAACATGAGCCCGTTAACTTTTGTTTCGCCAATCGCTAGGCGAAGCGTTCAAATCTTACAGTACGGTGCTTCGTAACGGCGGTGGTACAACTAATTGACCTCTACGACAGCATAGTTTTCCAAACCGTACAGTTTCCCCAGTTTCGAAATGCTTTATGCTAACATTTGACGACTATCGTAGACAATGTCTGATCAACAATTTATCGTCGTTATGCTCACACGTGCTTGGTCGTTCGAGAAGTTCCGAACAGCATGACAACCTGCTCATGTGAAAACCTGCAGTGTCATCATGAGAGGTCCGCTGAAAAAAGTTGCTCACTTGAGTGATGCAAGATTTCGTAATTGTCGGAAACCAGTTTGAAGCTCCCGCCGATGGCTCTGCAGTCAATTTGGCTCCATCAATATGTATGGTACACACTACTATCAAATTTGAAGTTGACTTTGAACAGACACTTGTAAAGTCTTTTAACATCCAAGGACGCTATTGCTGATCTTTTCTCCTGGCGTAGTCCTGCTCTGTCCTATTTCTTGTTGTGCAGATGACTGGACACCCCACTCCTAGTTTCAAATTGGCTTTGGTGCCTACCTTATAGATGTTGGTTGATACTGCAATACTTTTAGACAGGGAAAATGACAACAACACTGACCTTCTAGGTAGTGTTTGAATTAGGCCTGACAGTTGTTAAGTTGTTTGAGTTCGCGCCCATTCCTTAGTCGCTTGCATCATGAGAAATGGGATGAGAATCATATTGAAAACCTTTCACCATTAAATGTAGCTCGACATTATTTTCCGTTGAAGCGACGCTATTTTGGACTTTATAGTACTCAGGATCTTATATGTATTCTTGATCTCATATAGTAACACCAAGAAAGCTGAGTTCTCAAACAGGAAATATACACTTGATGATCTCAGTTAGACGTTTTCGATCGCTCAAGGGCACCAGTACAGATTTATTATGGTCTTTCGTTTTGTTTGTGTATGTGTAATGGGCAAGTGGATGTGTTTGACTTTTGTCCGTCAACAATTTGCGACTTCTTTCCTGAAGAGCGATCAAAATGTAGTCCCAACAGCCATCGAACAGGAAGAGCGTGTTAGGGTTTGGAAACAAACCGCATATTTTCAACAACGTTTGGATCTATAAGTAGTCAGTTCTAGCCGTGTCTGGGACTAACGATAGCGAACAAGAGGAGGAAGGAGGGAAGAGTAAGCTGGGCTACAGCCCACTCAGTGGCACTCAAAAGCGCACCAAGTGAAAATTGCACAGAACCTTCGAGTGCGTTAAACAGGCTGGACGACCTTGAAGAATGAGATAACAGATGAGTCGTTAGCGGAACGTCTAGCATTCGTTGCGTGAAATTAGCTGCTCGACTGAAGAAAGTGACACTGAGTTCGTATGAGGCCTTCTATAACAGACGTACGTAGAATCTTACGTACAGAACTCATGAACAAGGGAAAAAGATTACATCCGGAATCCTTAGAGAAGCCACACGATTGCTGGTCACTAAATATGCAAACACACAACTGCACTACACTTTATACGTACTCCCAATCATACTTTAACCCATAATAGCATGATAGATTTCTGATGGGACATGTCGTTGCTTTGCTATGGTGTGAGCAGAAAAAGCGGGAATTGGTTACCGCAGCAGCCTGGTTGAATGGCACCAATGCGAAGCAGTTTTGAGTTCAACAACCAAAGAAATGAAAGTGACTTTGACTAGCCGAATTTCCCACGTACATCGACGAATCAGCTCGCCTACGTTGGTGGACACCATATGATCACCCTTTGGATATGCGGTTTGGGGATGAAGAGAAGTCAACCAACAGACTCCAGACGATTTCTAAAATCCAGAAAATAGTCCTAGCTTCACAATCCCTATTTATGAGAAAGACATCACCAACGGTCTGCATTTTCGCGTCTTACACTAAAAGCGGGTGAACCGATGTACCGATGACTGGCTCTATGTAATTTGATATTCCTGTACTTCACCACGGTAATTTGTAGCTCATATTGTTGAATAAGTAGTCCTAATTGGGACTTGTTGAAACAGTTCAACAAAATAATATCCAGTCAGTTCTCATTATCGAAAACCGATTGACAATGAAAATCCAAGACTCAGTACGTTGACGCCCGTGTATTTATGTCGACCCTGGAAAATAGTGTGCACGGAAAGCACGTCAAACTACTGAGGCACGGAGTGAGTTGTGTTTTTAGCTCCAGGATGGCCGTTACAAAATGGATAGCTTGACTAAAACAAAAATAGGTATATAAACCAGACTCATCAAAAATGTATAATGGATTGTTACTGTCAAATTGCTGCTTTTTATGATCGCCACAGATTTAACATATTAGTCACTTGTCTCAATCATGACAAGTAAGTTGTAAAATAATCATACTATCAGTAAGCTCTCGTGAGGTTGGAGTGTAAACTTCACACGATGGCCTAAATCCATCAATAATCTCAAAAATCACAATGAACTTGTCGAAAACGGATCACAAATTTTAGTGTGCCATATTCAGCTCAGTCGGCTTATAACGAAAGAGGTTGCAACAGAACCATTTGGAAGGACAGACCGTGTCTACATACAAAGTTGAATTTGTCCAAAAGACCGAGCAAAACTAACCGTGTTTTTGGACGTAGCGGCTTCTTTACAAGCCACTCTGACTGTGTAGCTGAGACACCGATTCGTCAAAACCAGTGTGGAAAAGGTCAATGTTAGGATGGTCGCTATGGTGTGCACAGACGTTTCTTTTTGTCATGCGGGCCATCATCAAAAATTAATGTGATCAGTATGCAGAAAGCAGACATTACAAAAACGATAAGTTATTTGGAATCGGTAGGCGAGGTCAAAATGTCTACCTTTCGGGAACAGATGAGTTACATATAATTACACAAGCAAAACGGGGTCGACAGAAGGACGTCGATAGACCGAAGGGCTAATATCCAGTAAATTAAATAAAGCAAGTAAATCGATACTTCTGAGGATCAAAGGTTACAGACAACGTGGAAGATGATGGAGTAACCAAGTACTAAATGAGGCAGTACAAATACGACAAATCTCGATTGTAAATCCTCGTGGAAATCTCAATTGTACAGAGCCAGTAGGCTGACTAATGCTTAGAACCAATTAAACACCAGTGTAGTCCACGCACTCAAAAATGGCGTAACAGTCGGACCAAAAGCAGATTCAAATTATAAGCTGAATAGCTTACTGAAAAAAACCTCAACATTACAGCGATACGAAACAATGTTGGATCAAGGTGGCTAAAGACAGAGCTGTTTGTTGGATAAGACAGCGGTTTGACAGGTCAACAGAGTACCGGAGATGCTTCTAGGGGCTGGCAAGACTCGTCGAATCGTCCAGAACCGGTCTTCTGCGATCTATAAGAAACTGCCATTGGCGCAAAAAAACGAGAACGAACAGAAAGTGATGATTCAGTTTGGGACAGATGAAGATATTGGACATAAGTGAAAAAGGATTGACTGACGTCAATGGCAGAACCGATAGGGAATTTTATGTCCACAAAGGGGCTATCTTCTCGGTTAGCTGAATATAACAATCTAACATCATAAGTTGGGACGTTGAACAGAAGGAACAGAGAGCGGATGAAATTGTAATGTATGGAGGAAACTTGAACAGCATTTAACAACACATCCCAGATCATCACTGAAATCAATTTCGGTTACAACACTCCTGAGGAAGGTCACCCGAGATGGTTGAAACGTTAAGTATTACAACTTGCTCGTAACGTTGAGTTATTCCCAATCTGTTTATCAGTAACNCAACTTGCTCGTAACGTTGAGTTATTCCCAATCTGTTTATCAGTAACAATGATGTGCTTCTGCACTCAATAGACCGAGTTGGTTCGGCGAACGAAATTGATTGTAAGAAACTCTGGGTCTTGTTTAGTACTCAGCCAGTAGATGATTGAGTACTGGAACAAAGAATAGGAACCAGAAAGCAACCGTATGCTGTTTGAACAGTCCTTGGGTGGAGCCTCAAGGGTGCAATTTGTGCTGCATCTGGGATGTTCAAGTGTGTAAACCATGTTGGTACTCGACTAGTGTCTTTGGAAAACAAAATTTAAAAAATGTTCGAGTTGGACTTCATTGAGCAAGGAATCTCGAAGGAAAGGGCTCTGTCAATCGAGGATAACGAAAGGCGGAGCCTTCACCATCCTTTTCGGATGGTCACTAGGAAATATGTTTGCCACTGTGAACAGCCACCTGATAATTGTGCGATGTGTGAGCGAAATCTGTACTCACTCAAGCGAAGCCTACTTAGGGATTCCACATTGAAATCGAATTATGCAGTCGTTATATCCAGCCAAATCAGCAAGGGCTTTATGAGAATTGTTTCTCTCCAAAGCGTTAGGCGTGCCAGACGGTGGTATTTACTACATCATACGGTACTTAACCCGAATAAGCTGGGTAAGGTCTGAATAGTGTTTGATTGTGCTGCCGCGTATCAAGGAGTATGTCTTAATCACGTTCGGATGCAAGGGCCTGATTTGACTAATAATCTTATTGGAGTGCTCTTCCGTTTTTGTAAGCATACGATAACCATCACGGAAGATATTGAAGAAATGTTTTTGCAGGTTCGGGCTCCGAAACGTAACAGGTGAGCTTCATCCTTCCTGTGGTGGAGCTTACCTTCTTAGGATGTACCTCCTAAGGTATATATTAGTTGAATGTTCACCCTTTTTGTACCACTTTTTTTACCGTTCTGTGCATACTTTGGCTATTGACTATGGACAGGATTTTATGTCTTCAACAATATCAGCTATAAAGAAGAACGTCTTTGTGGATGACTTTTTGTTATCAGTCGAAACGATTGAGGAAGCACCGTGTTACAGAAGAGTGAGTTTCATCTTACAAAGTGGACATCTAATAGCGCCGAGGTTGTTGAATATATATACCATTGAAGGATAGACTATACAAAACAGTTAACTAAGACCTAGGGGGGTTTTAACTATCAAAAAGCCTTGGGTGTGAACTGGGAAGTGACAAATGATTGCTTCTAGTTTCAGATGCACCTTGCGGATACGTCTCATACCAGGAGGAGTATACTGAAATGCGTTGCTTCCTTACATGACCCTTTAGGTGTGGTTGATGCAATGTTACTTCCAGCTCGTAAGTTGCTGTCGAAGTATTGGTTGGGATAGTTTAATAGAAGAGACCGTTCGTCTAACCTGGGAGAATTGGCTGTTGAATTAATCAGGTTACCTGGTTGTTTTTCCGGATATATCTACAGCCATGGAAATAGAATTGCACTTATTTTATAGTGCATCTGAAATGGCAGTACTGCAATATATTCGCTTTCCGATACTCGTTGTGGACCGAGTGAGATTAATCCGTGAATATACCACTATATCACAGTGGAGACATGTGCCTTCCAAGCTGAACCCGGCCGAATCATTGGATTCGGGGACCAGAGTTTCAGAGAGCATCTGGCCAAGGTTATCATTTCTTACTGCACTGACAGACGAGGTTCAGCGTGTTTTGAGACTGTACATGCAGTGAATTCCATTTCGGAACATCTGGCATTACGATATTCAGATTGGTTGAAATCACTGAAGGCAATGGCATGGCTCTCTCACTTTGTTAGGTTCGTTTGTTTACTAAATTCTGAAAGCTAAGGAGATCCGGTGGAATCAGGGTCACTGAGTGTATTCGAACTGGAATTGGCAAGCAGCAAGTTAATGATGCTTGATCAGGAACAGTGTTTTTCAGATGACATGAAATACCTGAAGGCTAAACCGATTGACAAGAGAGGTATGGATCATGTGTCCCGATTGAGACCAGTGCTAATGGACAGTTTGTTGTATTTCGGAGGAAGAGCAAGTAGTGGAGCTGACAAAGACGATACAAACCCTGTTATTTCACCATCACACGGCACAATCACACAGCTTATAGTTGAGAATCACCACGAGGTGGTAAGCCACATGGGTGCCATACATGTACTTGCATCCATTCGGACGAAATTTCGTTTGTTACGGAGGATGACGACTGTTAGGCGCGTGATTAATATGTGCTATAGATGTAGACTACTCTTTTCTGAGCCATGGGAGCATCTAATGGCTCCACTACCAATAAGTAACGACTGTTGATGGGTAACCCTTCCGGTATACTGGAGTGGACTGCTTTGATCCCTTCAGGCTCACGATAGGTAGAAGTGAACACAAGTGTTACAGCTGTGTGTTTACTTGTTTTTATACTCGTGCTATCTATTTGAAGGTTGCTCATTCACTGTCTACTGATCCGTTCATGATGGCACTTAGTAGATATGTCGGTAGACGAGGAGCTCCGAATGCCATATACAGCGACAAAGGCACCAACTTTGTAGGAACAGATTCAGAGCTGAAGAAGAGGCTACAAGCTTTGGATCAAAGAAAGATTGCTGAATGCTTGCTAAATCGTAGAATTGACTGGCATTTCAACCCACCTGAAGCCAACCATCGAGGAGAAATATGGGAAAGAATGATAAAAATTATCCGGCAGGTATTAACTTCTATCACTCACCATTAGGCTATGAATGAGGAGGCACTGCTCAGTTACATGGCAGAGGTGGAACGAATAATCAACAATCGTCCGGTTGCACCCATTTATGATGATCCTCAAAATCTGAAGGTACTGAGACCGAGTGACCTGTTATTGCCTCAGTCGAATCGTGGTTTTCTAAACGACTAAGTTAAATTATCAGAGCGCTATACTAAGGGTTGGAGGCGATTCCGACATCTCGCTTGCGTATATTGTGGAAACTGTGGCGACGTGAATACCTGCATGCGTTGCAAACTTATCACAAGTGGCTCACTACTTCACGTGATTTGCAGATAGGGGACGTCGCCCTCCTTTGTGACACATCAACTCCTTGGGGTGTTTGGTCGAAAAAGTAGTAACTAATGCATCCCCATGATCAGACAATCACGTAAGACAAGTATTCGTGAAAACACCACAAGGCTTTGTGAGGCGTAATATAAGGTACATGTGTCTTCTGGAAGTGTATGATAGAAGGTAGTTCTAGTATGTGGGGAGCTGTTCTAAGGTTTCCAGACCTATCCAGTACCCTATCTTCCAATGATTTTCGTGGTTTTGTAAAGAAAGCCCAAGTGGCTTTTGGGGCCTGCTGTTGGACCAGATGATGTTCGTCTGGTAAGTTTATCGTCTTTGTTTGGTGTGATGAAGGGCGGTGAATTCACTGAGGTGTGTTTAGTTTGTTCATGAAAAGTCGGTCGTAAATTTGACTTTATTAGTCCCTGTTGTGTATAGTAAACGATCATGACAAATTTTGTACCATAACTGCGCAGTATTTACCTTCATTTTTTTTTATAACTAACACTACTTATGTAGTAAAACTTCTCTTCTTGACATTGCCTGACACGTACCTATCTTCGTCCGCCCCAGATTATTTTTATGAGCTCATTTCTCGTTGACCGGTGACCGTTGGCGGATTCGTGTTTTGGTTACTCCATTTTGAACGCCTTCCTGTTGGATAATTTGCGTATCTGATTGATTCACATTCAAGGTGAGATACTTCCGTCTGGATAAATGTTATCGAAACTCTCGAGTACACGTTACTGAATGAATTAATCCTAAATCGCCAGAAGCGATTTAACATGCATATTGGAAGAGAATCAAGGGGAAACTCGAGAAAGGAATAGGGAAGTTGTGTGAGTCGCGACGAAAACTAACAAAGGTTGTACGAACTGAATATACTTCGGTATTCATCTATAGGTTCTCTGCTTTTGATGACATATCGTTCAGCCATCATTGTGCACAAAGGAGATGAATCAACGAACACTCCACCGACCAATATTTGCAACCAGGCGAAAAAAAGTAGGACTTTACCATTCCCTCAAATTCAATCCCTTTGATTTTCTGGCTGCTGTCCAATTCTCACAATACTTAAGAATACCACCTGCGCTTTCTCTTCTGATCGTATACGCCATCATTTTATATTCAGACTCGACTTATTTCAGTTCATTTAGCTTCAGAAACTCCTCTCCAAGATCAGCCAATCCACTTCTATTTGACCGCATAGTAACGCTAAAATTCTCTGACCCGACCATTACCTCGAAATTTGTATAAAAAAAATCCTGACCTATCAGGAAATCTTCCATATTTCATTCGATCGCAAAAGATTTTTGGTTTTTGTCAATCAGCAGACCGATCTAGATAAAGTTGTGTTAAACCAGGTGAAAAACTGTGCCACGCATGAAGGGTCGAATCAGTGTTGACTACACAAATGAAGGTTACTCAACAGGGGTCACGTGAACAACAATCATTATTTTCGTAATAGCAGAAACGAGTTGATTTACTTATTGGAAGGAGGCGGATGTTCTGCCAGTGAACGTGCAGCTAGTCTGAAGTAAGACAGTGCATCTTATTAGCAAGATGCACGTATGTCTCATGCAGGTAGGGGGCTACTAATAACATTGTTTCCCACTTTTCGAAGAGTGTACACTTGTAAAAAGATTCACCCAGGAAATTATTTTCCAGCATTAATGAAACTCAAAAACCATAGCAGTCAGTGTCTTTGGGCGTCCTCACTTGTTGTGGATGCTACCTGGACCAGTAGTGTCAGAGATGAGCGAACATGTTAACTTGTGTCAGCGAATTCGCGACCGTACCTTTTAAGGACTGGTTAATTCATAACGACAGTGAGCCTGATTAGAAGATACTCTAGCTCTGGCTTTGGTATTTTCAGGGCAAGAAGTGGACTACTTCACAGTAGTTCATGGACAAAAATATCAAAGGACCGACTTTACGTTTGACCACAAAAACTTCTTTTGCTAAGTGTTTTACCACTAAGATGATTTGGACAGAGGGTTCAGGCATATGTTTTCAAGAGTTATATCATTACTGGCTGCTACAAATGTGATGGGACGTTCCTATAACTTCCGACTGACTATATGGCTGACTTCATTGTCTTACGGGCCGTTACAAACAAATAACAGACATCAAAGCAAGACTACCCGGAAACGAGTGTCGACTATCCGCACAAAATTGTGTGAGAGAAGAGGCAAAAGAAATAACTTCTCGAACAATTTTGAAATTACATGTCCCCATCCCCGAAGGTTGTTTCCGTTAGCTTAGCGTTGTGTTATTTCTTCCACTTGTTCGAGCGTATCCGAATGCGCAGAAAACATAGTGAATAGATACGCGTGACTCGATGAATGGTCTTACGAACGATCGGCATCATGAGTGCCGTAGGCATTGTGGAAGTAAGTATAAGGATTCAGAGATGGGGGAGAATATCTCTCAGTGGTCAACATGAGAAACTATGGCAACCACTAGGGCAGGTACGTTGCAATTGAATTTTCCGGCCTGTTAAACTTCAACACTGCGTGCCAGTGAACCTACAAAATCACGCTCGATACAAAACTGCTTAGTTGCTTACAGAAATGGAGCGGTAGGCCAGGGAGTTTTACTTGCCTTCTAACGCTACTCTCTGGCTATCTAGTTGAATGAATTACAAATGAACGATGGTACATGTGTTTAATTAAAATTCATCCACCAAACCACGATGGTTCTTGCATCCCCTAAAACATGAATAGCAAACCTATCAGTACACAATATGCCCTTGTAAACTAATGCCCAGTCTGAAGAAATTACTTAGGTAACTTAACAGAGCAATGTTGAAACCTTTCGCAAGAAAAATATTTCACTACATTCAGAAAAAACTGCATTGATATGGGCATAAATCTGGTACTATTCATTCGCTGGCCATCAGAATCTCATCGTACGACGAACAGTCACGTGTGAAAAACTGAAATCCTAGTGATACGGAGGTTCGTTTCTTCCCACACTCCGAAAAACGAAAAGCTTCAGAGGAAATCGGAGATATATCACAATCCTGCAGCTACGCATATCGACATATTACTGTTTAGGAGTTTCCCGGTATACCTGATTGAAGGGAACAGAGAAGTTTACCCGGTTTTCATGCAGGAGTTTGAGAAACTAACAAATTCGATTAAGAGAAGGATGAAGTATCACTATAATTCACGCAAGTGATGATTGTAGCATCATTATTACTATGCTCTTTCATCGCAAATTTTTCCTGAGTTCTGGGGGAGTACTCGGAATCCGACTGAATGTGGCGGGCGAATGAATTTATTTCTTCCATTGAACTGATTTGGTCGCGAAGTTCACCGTTCAGCCCCCCGTGGAGAATTTGTCAGTAGTCATAAGGGTATCGGATAATGCTTCATGATAACTTAACATTCGATGATCCGGGAAACGATGTCCTTGATAGTGATTGTCTCAGACGAGCTGAAGTATCGACACACAGGTCCAAATGGAAGCAAATTGTTCGCCAAAATGTAGCCCGCGTTAGAGTAGGAAACAGGGACCATGTTGACACTGGTCTCTCCCTTCATCGCATGAAATTGTCTCCATCATAATGCTGTTGTGTTCATAATTTTATCCTTCTCACACTACCCTCTTATTTCCAGTTTTTGCCCTACATTTCCCACATTTCGGGGTAGTGTGTGCCGCACGGTAGTCGGGGGTCCATCACATACGAACATGAGCACAGGAAGCTCGCGTTGTAAACCAAGAACGCGGATGGCACAAAGGTTATTCATTCGAGGAAAGCAGTACACGGGTTATGCGTCCTAACCGGAGTACGAACGCAAACACGCATTTGCACACAATACTGGTCTTAGGTCGTCCGGGTCACTATGGCCGCCAATGCTCAATTCCTTCGTATAGCAAGAGCGATTTCATACGATGCCGCCCTCCAATGATCCTTCCTGCATCTTTCCCGTATTTGCCCCGCGGCCACTTTAATGTTGAAATCTACGCTGTTGCTTCGCTACTGAACACTGGTGGTGTGAGTAGTATAGTACAACTGTCCGTCCTCACTACACTAGTACTTTTATGATCCGCTGTGAGCGGGTATCTTATCACGTGAAACAGTAAAGTACTTGCAACGATTCTTCAGTCGGTAACTTTATCTGACAGTTGAAAATATTGAACGTGAAAGTGGCTTTGCCACATCGACTAATCCAGTTGGCTTTGCAGATTTTCGGAGGATAAAACGGGTCAAGATATTGGGAACTAATAAACAAATGGCATACAGCTTATGGTGTCACAATTGATAACCGACCACTTCGGTAATAATAACAGCGATACGAGTAAAAACACACTCGCAAAAAGTCAAAAATCATTTCAGTTCACTGTGAGCAAAACTCACACGCAGCTGAAACGGGCGTCAATGGAATGTTTCCGTTGCTTTCTAACCACTGGTGACAGATACGATCGATTATTTTCGGTGTTCCACAATTTGTGAAGATCTCGTCTGCTCAAAAATTACATAAAATCCATTAAGTGGACTGGCTACATCATACGATAAACTGCCAAATAGCTGGTTATAAGGAAGGTAGCTATTCGGGGCGTGAAAACATCGGATATCAGCCACAAGCATACGCAGGTATCGTGAAGTATTTCATCTTGGCTATAATGAATCGGAAGAATATGTCAATTGTCACGTGTTATTATAGTAAGTGGCTGGAAGTGTATTTATCTGGATAAATTATTGTACCCATCAAGTTTCAATGATTGACACACTTTTTTGCTCGTCTTGAAGTTTTAGATGATATGATGTACGAAAAAATACTGTCTCCAAATACTTCATTTCGCCTATGCAATTGGAAAGGGTGAAAGAAATGATGCCTAAGCGTACATTTTACACAATAACGGTTACGTTTCCAGAGATCACATAGGGCGTCCACGGATGGCTATCTGAAATCTATCGACAGAAGAAATGATGAAATGCCTGAATCATTTCAACAGAGAGGGCATCCGAACGCTGTGACAGGGTGGCACGCAGAAAGACTAAGCGTCCTAGGCATCATTTACACAGTACGCAGTCCGCTGAAATTAGCAAATAATGCGTCTGCTGAGTGAACGTTTGGTAGAGCCTGTATCACAGAACGACCTGTAGCCCATCAATTTACAAGAGAGTACATGATAAAAACAGAAAATCTACCGAAATACTTATGCAAAAACGGCCTGACTCCAGGATATAGTTTTTCGAACAATTACGCTGATCATAAGCAAACGCCAGTCCTTTCAACCCCTTCTGTTATAGAGCGGACCTTGGGACTCGACTTCTGTGAGGTTATCAACACCAGAAGTGTCAGTTCGTGGCAGCGTAGTGTCTTAATCTACTTCAAAGTGCAATCTTGTCATTCGGTCTAGTCGAAACCCTACGCATCAAGAAAATCACCAACATGTGTATGAGACAGTAGTGTTGTAAACCCAGAAGGCGGATGACACAAAGGTTGCTTTATTGGAGAAACCAACACACTACTTAAGCGTCTGAGCACGACAAGAAACGGAAACACTCATTTGCACACCATACTCTTCTGAGGATACTCCAGTCGCTCTAGACACCATGT
>QNGE01000847.1:101851-124785 GCA_008508345.1 Paragonimus westermani
CCTCCAACGATCCATCCCGTATCTCTGCCGTATTTATCACGCGATTATCTCGATCCGCGATCATCTCGATCCATGCTGCTACTGAATAGTGGTGTGAGTAGTATGGTGCGACCGTATCTCCTCACTACAGTAGAATTTGCTGTAAGCTTCTCCTACAGTGAAAATGCATCCATCGACGGGTACAGTTACACAGTTGCAAAGTGGCACAACCGCATAGCATTTCAGCTTCATTTTTTCTGCACAATCTTCGGATTGTTCATCCCAGTCACTGATCGCCAAGGCCAACTTTTATTTTTCCTCTCATCAGCACTACGGACGGCATGTATCAATGTCCCGAGGAATGCATCTACACACATTCCGTGCTGTATTTTCAAGTATTAGGTTATTTCCGTCGAAACATGCCAAGACTTGAAATCTGTCAGCCAACCTCGAGAAAGATTTGAGAAAGCTGAATTTAGTAAAGCGCGTGGAAGATTTCCGTAGTTTTTTTATTTAGACCGTTGCAAACCGCCTTTTCGTCCAGCGGTCGAATTTCTTTGAACATCTGTGCATGATCCGAGGAGCGAGACCACACTTGCAAATATAGTTTGTTGACTTAAAGATCCTCACATATCTTTCAACAGCGGCTTGACTTAACGCGTTTGTTCGATGCACTGTGGCGGAGTACAGCGTTCGCAAGAAAAGTACCATGTAATCGCAGAGATAAATAGCTTTGGACGGTTAACTTTATTCGATAACAGCTTACATATAAACCCGTATAAAAATAGAATTCCTGCGCGTGTAGTTTATTTAGTTAGATTCTATTTCTAAAACTTATTCAGTGACCACAAGAACTTTTGCGGTTTGTTAAAAAACCCGATCGCAAACCTTGATAAACAGAACTTTACACGTCAAAGTAGTAACGGTGGTATGGGGCGAGTACGAAGTTACTCGGTAAAAGTCATATTGATTATTCTTAACTATAAAGTCTATGCAATCGTTAGGAGCTGCTCAGCTACGGTGCCACCCATCTTTTGTCCATTCTTGGTTCAACACATTCTATGAAACAGTCGCAAATATTTGACCTAAAAGTCAATGCGAATTAAACAGTTTATTTGAGTTCTATCTTTCTTTTAAAGCCCAATAAATTGAATGAGGGTGGAACTGACTAACGTTCCATTTGGTTCCGCCCAAGCTGTTTATCACGCTACTGTGCCGCCTTGTTTAGAAAACGAGCTTTCAAGGAGGTCGCACGCACTCCAATCAGGAAGTGGGAGTACGCGGAAAGTAATTAGAACGGATTTATGTTCGCAGCTTCTCAGAAGGCCACTTCCGTTGAAGTATGACAGCAAGTAGCGGTAATTCTGTTCGCCCCTTTTCGTACGGGTGGCCACGGTCTGACCTTCGATCACGTTACCTTGCACATCAGCAGCACGTGTAACTGAACAACAATCGACCACGTGAACTGGATACGATTTTGCAAAGTCAGTCATGTGCATCCATAGTTATAAACAACTGACCGATTTACTACTTCAGAAGTCCACCCAACAGTTACACATTGTATCCAGAGGAGGGCCGGAGGGTAAGTCACCGTTATGTCGGGAGCGATCAAACCAAGAAACTAGACTGTCAAATTGTTTAGGGTTTAACAAAAAGTAAACATTGAATAAAGAGACTCGAATTTATGAAGGTTGGCTAAAACGAGTGGACACGCCAAGCGGGGTTCTCTGAATCGTTTACAGAGATGAGGGTTTTGATGCACAGAACAACGTTCTGCAAAGATGCTTGATGGCGATTAATTTGAGAACGAGCCTCCTAACTTGCCTGAATGAACATTTTACCAATTAGTTGACTAATCGGATTTTGGACCTTCTTATATACGCTTGCACGGTTTATGATCGTATTTTACAAGGTATCGTGAGTAAAACGTGATTCACTGTCTTTCTGCATGAACACAAACGGGAGCCGTTCCGACTAAAACATGCTGGCTATAGCAATGTGACCAACGGTCGTGAGTGTAAGCGGCTCCATTCAGGTGTGACTCCAATTTTGATTCTGAGACTATCACAAACTCAGGAAATCAGGGTCTCAATCCAACCTGTTAAAACAGGTTGGAGTTTTCTCAGGATGAGATAAAGACATAAGGCCGACCGATAACGGTGCTGATCAATAAACCTGATTGAATTTGAGAATCGAGCATGTCTAACGTTATGAATTGCCGTTCAATTCCAGGCCCAGTTATCGTGCAAAAGATCGTCGGATATCGTAAGATATCCGCACCAAAAGTAGTACGAATGAAGTTGAATAGTTTGGGCGTCGTGCTTAACATGTTATTGATAAACAGGTTGGGAATAACACAATGTTACGGATATCATTAAAAGCTTTTGGGGAGAGCGCACTGTGAACCGACTAGTCGTCCATAAGAGGTGGGAGTCTGTTATATTTCGCATTTTGCGGACGGAGCATGCAGTATTCAACCACCAGAGACTGTAGGCATTTGTAAATATTTCCGCGTTGTAATTAGCTAACCTATGGGAACGTATGCTGGTGGGATGCTTTTGTTCATGTTAAATTATTCACCTGAGAAACGCTGATTGCTATACTTATGCTCACTCATGAAAATGTTAAGTTCGTTAAGTGCACAACTTTCTTTCTACACCCAGTAAATACGCAATACATATAAGAAGGTGTAATTTTACAATTTATAAGCTTGGTTCTTCAGGCAAAATTTTCGAATCGCATAGGGACGGCAACAAAATCAGTAGTGAAATGCGAGTATTTTCTTCACTCTCGTGAGTACAACACGCAGAGACACTCAATCAAAGAGGTCTATCGGATGGCTACGACATAGTAATCGAACGAAATTACTGTGTTATAACACAAACAACGTGGTTACTGTGGAACTGAAAAGGTCTACACCAATGTATTATGCCATCGACTTGTGTGGATAAAAGAATGTCCTTTTGCCACTCTGGTGAATGGGTTAAAAGCGACTCAAGTTACAAAATCAGTTTGAGCATTGATATGTGCCGTTGTGCATGCGAGTACACGGCACGCAATTCAAAAGCATTTTCTAGAGGCGTTGAAGTCATCAAAACACGTAGGAAAGTGATCAACGAGAATATTCGCTGATTTTGGCGTATGTATAGTGTGAGGTGTATTATTCGATGAGCAAGATGTTAGAGGTGATGTTAGCTAACATGAGATTAAATGAAAAATATGCCATAGAAGTGGTAAAAGGCTAACAATGGCTGAGAAATTGGAAAATTGTTTCCCACGATGATCTGAACACGTATCACTCAATAATTTTCATACCAGAGGTTACATGAAAATGCAAAATTCATCCCATTAGCTAAATCCGGTTAGTGACTTGGAAAGTGAATGCCACTCTTCAGAAACTAGTCAAAAAACAGTGAATTTTCACCGGGGTGTTACTGTTGACTCTGTAAGAAAAATTCCATCAGAAAGTAATCTGCGAGGCACTGTTAGTTTGGGCACGATTGATTAGTGTTTCCTACTTAACCGAATTATTCGTGAACTTTACATTGCCTGGCGGAAATCGCTCCCTAGTGAAATGTCGACAATTCGTCTCCCAGGAAAACGATTGCCTCAATTACATTGTTTGACCACAACAACATACTGTTTGTTCAACGTTGGCTCAAGCTTCATCATGCTTGAGGCGACAGTTCGCTGAGGAGTTGAAGGACGGTCCAGAATATCAGTCGGGCAGCCGGCTAAGGTCAATCAGACGTTGTTTTGACTATGGAAGGTGGTTTCGGTCATAGAGTCAATGATCGGCTGTGTCCGCATGTCGATCGAAGCCAGAAAGGCGAATCAGTAAGTTGCCATTGAGTTGTGACTGGTTTTACGGTAAGCAACTGCTGCTTCAAGGAGGTTAACAAAGACGCTAGATTGTTGGAGATGTTAGGCTATCACTGTCTACGTGACATTAACAACAGCCAAGTTGATAACGCTATTTGTAAAGTGTTGACAGAGCAACCATAATCATTTTACTCCAGGCAGCCATGACAACCGAAGCGTCGCTTTTAAACCTATAGGTTGCTTATGTGACGACAACCAGAACAATTTCAATTTTCGTCCGAACGTATAGAAGGTATCGAAGTAGTTGGCCTTCGATGTTCGCACTTGATAAGGTAGCACCAGACTGTATCAGTAGGTAAGTAATCGGGAGATTCGAAGACGCATTTTTGGTCATGTAAAAAGTCAATTTTCAGTCACTGGTACTCCAAGATTTAGATGGTTACTTCATGTATTAAGAATTTCAACCACTCCATCCCCATGCATTCCACAGAGTCCCTAGATCAACAGTGTGACGTACGATGTAATGAACAGATGAGATGACAGACGAAAAGCATCTGCTCGTAAGTAAGTCACGATCAGTACAGTGTATCCCCAGGCCCGGATCTACGTAGTCCATCTAATCCCCAACTGGAAACATTGTGGGATATAGAGACCAATCGACTTCAGTGACCCTGTCTGACTAAGATATTTGTTAACCAAGGACACTTAATAGAAGTGGGGGAAATCTGCAGATACCACCGTACCCTCATTTGTAACTCAGTTGTTTGATTCGGACCTGCGGGCACTATGATGATTGTTTGATTAAAGACAGACGAGGTCCAGGAAATGTCCCCTCGCTTTCCCTTCTTACATTTCCGAAAGAAGCCCTGTTCCCCTTATCATGCAAGTATGCCAGTCGAGAATCAGTGTGAACTACCGATGTATTGCTGTTGGCGATGATAAGGCGGACGGCCAGAATAGTGAAGTATGATAATGAAAGTGTATATCATTTGGGGAAAACGAATCAAGATGAGTGGCAACAGAAACCATGAGCGTTCCAATTGACTAAAAGAGGAAACTGCCAATTGAAAACTGGTATATGGTTGAAGACCAAAAAAGCCACTTTGGTCTAATTAACCGTTAGCACACTAACATGCACTGCATGTCAAATTCAATTAATACACAAGGACTTTCAGGAGCCCTAGCGGGATAGATGACGCTCGTGTTTGATTCTAATGAACGATGAGACACGGACGAACTCTGATTTCATTTCCAACGTGAAGACGGACGTCTATTGGTCTTAACGGAGAGGCAGCAATCGGTGCTGATGATTCCTGAGCTGGACAGCAACGGAGATTAGCTAGTGAATTGTGGGAAGCTACTTAGATGAAAAGAAAACATTAATATTTGAAAAAAATACACGACGAAGTTAAGAAGCTAGACTTTGGAAATCAAATGCCTTCAGTAGCTCATCGCAAGGTCGACAAAATTATGTCGTGTACTGCACTATATGCTTCGAGTAATACTACCTGGTTTCAAGACAGCCCGGTAAATAACCATTGCTAGTGATGTGTCATGGAAAGTGTAATCATCAACGCTGTCATCAGTTTCATGGTACAGCAGGAGGCTTTAGTCCGGAGTGGTGAAACCTGGATAGAGCACGCGTCTGAATGTGGCGATCAAAAACACACCAGTGATGCGTTTGACTACTTCAGTGGATCAAAAAAACTCGGAAAACGATGTTTCAGTCTACACGCTATGGCATATTGCTATCCACCCTGTAGTAATCATGCCAGGTCCTACGCCAACAATGATGAGATAAAACAGCCTGTGCCTGTGTCGATGTAAACAGAAGCCGACTCTATTGACATTAATCTCCCTGATTCCGCGTGATAACCTATCTAACCACGGGGAACGCACTTATTGGCGCATAAAGAGCAAAACATGGTGCAATGTGCCGTTTGCAGAGCGGTCATATAGGTTAAGCACATTTCATCTCAGCAACGTCTCGCAACGAAATTTGTACGCCAGATGTATAGAATACGAGGTGCTGATTCAGACTAGGGTAAACTCCAAGTGGACAGCAAGCCTCTTAAATGAGATTTGGACTATTTCAAGACGGGTTTAGTGGTATGGAAAACCCGGTGACCCAAATATGGTTTCTCGAGCCTATGCCACCGTCAATCACTTTTTTAAATACATGAAGGTAGTTTCCATGTCCGACTACGTGGATCGGTGGCTAAGTACACGCGCTATGCATAAATCATCTCCACAATCCATTTAATATCATTCATTGCGCAGGATAATCGAACACAGAACGATCACGTAGTAAGTCCTCGAATGTCACCAGCAGCAGGTTATTTGTATCAGGTAGTCTAGGACAAACTTTTGCTGAAACAGGTGACAGAAACATCCAAATGGTTAATGACCACACAGTCGGCCAGCTGCGTGATCTTCTGTTGGCTGAAATATGTTTGCATCGATCCACCTGATTGGGGCCAGAAGAGAGACAACGCCTGGACAAACCACCTTAGGTCTGTCTTCAGTTGTTCACCGAGAGACTGGAAACGTTTCAGCACCAGTGCCACCAACACAATTAAAAATGGAACGGTTACAAGCTAGCCGAACAGTGGAACACCCAAGCCGTCAACTCGAACTACCGACTACGTCACAACTCTTGAGTGTTTTGGACTGCATGGTACCGAACAGAATAGCCTGATTTCGACAGTTCCAGAAATTCATCGCTTTTATCCAAGAATATTGATGGGGTTGTGCTCCGTTTATGTACCTCGACCTTGAAGTCACCTCGCCGGCATGGCGCATAATCGGACTTGTGCTCTTGTGCACCCGGGTCACACTCGATCAACCAAGTAACTAAACAGTTCCTTCACGCTGATCAGCACTGTCCGCCTTTGCTTCGAATAAGTAAAGTACACCAACACCATGTGACATACCGTGTGCCTCCATAACGAATGCGGATTGTACCAACTAACCACGATTTAAACGTTGTAAACACCAAACCATGGTCAAGATGTCAACAGCCTCCACATTTAAAACACTGATCTCCCTTTATCCATTTAGTTGAAAATAACACGTATGGCGAGATGTTAACATTTCGATTCACTTTCATCAGTTACCAGCAAAGTTTATACGAAATGAGCATAGCAACAACCACTGAACGAACCAACCACATAGTTTTGACCTTTCGTGAGCTAATGCCACAATTCATTCCACGGCAAGACGATTCATTGCGTCAACACAAAACTGGCCGATGTCATCTGGTTAGCACTGACTTACTAATCGATAACAGTTTCGGGTTAGGATTTTGTAACAATAACTTGAATGATTTGACAGGGTCAACTAGGTGATCCGTTGCTGAGATCAGTTTGGCGATCGATGAGGCCGGGTTCTTCGAACTTGTTAGTCAGCAGGTCGTTTTTTTGGAATTGCAGTGCATAAGCCCTTGGGAATGTACCGCGCCGTACGCTGATTTAAGCGCCGATCTGTTCTGCCTACGCAGAAATCACTGCAACTGAACTGGTATATATTACGTGGGAGACTGACTGATCGGTTCAGTATCACTGCTATGGAGAGCCGCTTGGCTCTCCAATCTGTTTAACAGAAGGAGCAGGTGGGCAACTGGGTAGATGCGTTGCAACGTTGCCGTCAATTTGTCACTAGTGCTGGCCAATTGGTCACCCTTGACCTAGGTTTGTGGAAATATGCTAGTTGGACAGAGACCTGGCCTGACGATGCATGACCGGAAAAGGGCTTGTTTGCTACATCGTGTTTTCAAAGATGACACTGGGGGTTTTTCACCATTTGAAACATGTCAAACACCGAATCTGCTGAGTTCGCACGCAACCGACAGAAGCGAGAGCTGCAGCTCGTCCTCTCGACATGTGTGAAAACCTGTGAATACCCGAGGCATTTCTAGATAATTTTGAAGAAACTGCATCAATGTTACCGAGACATCACTACAACTGCACACACTTAGCGAACGTGATACCAATCGAAGCCGATTTCCGGAGCTGGAAATGAATCTGATCAAATGTGAACACCGTGAATAGCGCACCGATTCAGAAACGTGAGGCCAATCGACTATGAAAAGCCAACTGGCAAAGAGGCGAGCCTCAGTAGTGAAACAGCTCTCAACACAATAAGCAGTCTCTGAATTTTTAGCCAATCCAAAATGATGTGTTCATAATTTCTAACCGTTGGATACAAAACTGCTTGAATTACTGTTGCTGGACCCCAGTTTTTCTCACCCACAACTAAAAACCAGGCAATTGGATTTTAAAGACCTTAATCCGTCATTTATGCCAGATGTTGCACAAATGAAGTCTACGCTAGTTGACAGTGCAATCCAACCTCGGAAGAGAGAAAGAATATATTTTAGTAGTCGATGCACATTGGGACTGTCGTTTGCGGACCCCTTCATGCCGAAATTTCCAAATGAGTGGCTGGGGGAAGCCACTCATGGATGTAGTGTTTATGAACCGTATGTAGATATCACACGTGCGGTTGGCGAACACGGCAATCTAACGGATATATCAGCCAGTTTCAATTCAGCATACATGAACCTAACAGTCACACTAGAAGTTGGACGCAAAAATCAAATAGCCCACCTGGAAGTGCTCAGTTGGCACCGTGGTAATGGACCCGCTGAAAATCTGATCTACAGAAAACAGACCCGGAATGTCTACTTCAACAGTTTTGTCCCTCTGATGCAAGAAAGGATGTCATGAACTTAGTAGCTGATTAGGACCATGAAAATAGGTGTACAGGACAGGATTCCTGACGAACTGTTTTTCCTACACACTAGAAACACGGTGTAACGAACAGGCTCGTTTCAGGTCATTCCTCAGCAGGAACATTTTTATCAAGGCTCAACAAAAAAAAGACGAGTAACAAGTTCAAATGAGATTGGCCACGTTATGGATACAAGGCTTTGGTATAAGTAGATCGTAAGTATGACGCACAACTGGAAAAGTGACAGTTTGAACGACCATGATGTGGCTGGTGCGCCACGACGGTTTGACAGTACGATGCAAATTGACAGAACACGCCACAATTGCGCTGGTGACTCCACTGTTGATCTAGACCGGATGATATCCACCGATATGTTCAGGTAGGCGCCTGGTCGTGCGACCCAAGTGGCTAGGTCCACAAGGACAAGTAAATGGGTATACAGAGGAGTTCACAGAAACAGACATTTTATCCGAGTTGGTTGACCTCGCTTGAATTTGCTTTGTGCGCCTCGTCTTGACAATACTATCCCACATAAATGTTACCTATTTAATGAACGACAAAAACAGCTTGTTCGCCACATCGTGTTTCCGATGAGACACTGTCGAGCGATTTTGCTTCACCAGACACCCACTAACGTTGGTAATCTATGCGGAGTCGTTTAGTTAGTTGTCGTGGTACTCTTTCGTCATGACGTAAACCTACAGCAACCAACAAAAAACGGACGAAACGCCAGACAACAGTGTTTTTTGTTACAAAACTGGCATTGTTCTGCTGGTTGTCAAAACATCAATCTGCTGACCATTCGGCACTTGGATAAATAATGGTTTACTTCTCATCTCCTGAACATCGGGTTTTGGTGCCATTCCGATGATGTCTTAGCAGTGGAGCAGTCCAAGCAGTCGTTACCATGGCGAGTGCTTCTCCAAGTTTGTCATCCAACACACTGCTTGGACGAAGTAAGTTGGTACTACTCAGTCGCCTTGTGAGCAGAAAGACCTGCGAGCGTGCTACAACCCAGTACCCGCCTCACATTTGGTCAGACAAGTGAACAGATCCAACGAGCAGAGAACACTAACGTCCCACAAAGCTTGCTAAGGTCTTATCACATCCAGTATGCTCGCCGGGTATAAACCGACTGAACACATGCGAGATTGCCATGATCAAAAAGCCAGGTATCAGAGTCAAGCTGTTTTCCATTACACAAAGTGAAATACCAATGGTGTCCATAAGGTAAATGAAGACGATGGTGGAAACGGATCAGGTACGCAACTATCCTTGTGAATGTGATTACACACAAAGAGGGTAGTGTGACCCCAACGTTAGAATAAACTCACGTGAACGGAGCCGAGTCCAACTGAGGTCATGATCAAACACCTGGTCACTCATATCACCCATAGAGCTAGGAGGTGACTCCAACGACTCGGTGTTGTGCACAACATAATCCGAATTAAAGACGGTTAGATGTACAAATGTACCATTTGTCGGCCCGATGGCCAACCGAGCATGACTACGAGTGTCACGCATAGAATAGATCGGAATACAATGATCGCAACAGCTTGTCTAATCTGATACGTGGCATTAAGTGTACTGAAGTGACCAGATTTAAGACGTCAGCCTAAGTAGTTTTGTTGTGTCACGAATGTGCAATGCTCGCGAGTGCTGTATGTACATGCGTGTCCGAACGTCTCATCGGCTTTCATTTTGGGATCACCGAATCGTTAGTTTCAAGGATGACGCCAAGGGTTTAATTAACCAACGAACCGACAAAGGATCGTTTGCCTGCTCAGCCAACGCAAGACAAGATTATCCCATCTCAGTACTCACTGTCCGTGACGCGATCATGTTCAGAGCCGGCGACTCAATTAACGCAAGATCGAAAGAATCAATCAGTTAGAGTTTGCTACGTGTTCAGTGAGAGTAAAGGTGAACGATGCGTCTTTACTGTGGAAAGCAGTCGCACGCAACCAGAATGGATAGGGAACAGTCCCACTTGTGCTGAGTAGCTCTACTTTGTCGCTGACCTAGGTGTCAGTACGTATCCATTGTAGGTAAGCTCATCGGTCGCGATCTGTCTGAAAGACTCCGGAGCTCCTGGTTAAATTCAACCACCGGGAAGCTTGTAAGAATAACGCACGACCATAGGAACTGAAGCATCCCCATAGAAAGCAGAGAAAGTACTGTCCAGTGCTTGTTCGTATTGTGAAATCAAGACGTGTTTTGCTGTTTCGAACAATCTCGTCGTTACTTCTGGTTTCGTGTTAACGATTGCGTATTCCATGTTCCGAACTTCCGGTTCATTGCGCTTACTTCAGAACTGGCTACGAATTGGTAGATGAAATCCCCGTCAATGGCAGTGGAGAAGTTGAGTCATCCGGGTTTTACGCGAAGCAAAGCAGAATGCGGGAGACAGCAACCTGGGGTCAGCTGAGATCATGAGGGGACAAACTGGTTATGGAAAAGTAAAATAGGTCGTACATTTTGATCACAGCTCGGCTCTGGCTGGCCGACAAAAAACAATTCTGACGACTGTTCACCTCGACCGATGACAAAGGGACGTTTTCACAGTGGTCCATTCAGCCATGTATACGCACTCGAAATATGCACGCTGGTTCATAGAGGCAGCACCGGCTTTCGTGACAGTCTCTAGGATAAGCACAGCTGGATGACAACGGACAAGACGTACTCCTGGGTCGTGGTTAAATGCCAAGCTTCACATTCATATCGCAAAGCTTTATCACCAAGCGGCGTGACGTGGTCAACGGTGGGTGTGAGTTTGCGCTAAATTTTGGTCCAACTGATAGGAACTCATTGTGCTGATAATGTCGTGTCACTTGGTGATGAAACATAACTGACCTAAACTATATCCCCAAGAGTATCTCTGACGAATGTTCTCAAAAACTGAAGAACACTGTTATCGGGCAACCACAGATCGGAAGTCGATGGACAACACTAGACGTGTTTTCGGTCCATCGGAGATTGCTCCACATTTTCCAAGCTCCAAGCAAGATGCAATATTTTTGTCGTCATGAAAACGAAGATAGTTGTGAGTCGTACTTACTAGCTGGTTTTGCCTAGGCTGTTTTCCGTCTGGCCGAGCTGTCCTCAGTTGTTTGACGCACAGCTATTATTAAAACAGCACCCCACTGATCGGCTGTCAGGTTTCAACTAATTATTACGATAGTGCATGTGACTTGTCAATGCGCGCTGAGGAATGGGAGCTGGAATTGCACCGATCGGTTCATATAATCACCAAATGAAAGTAGCTTGTGTAAGATTGCACACGAAACCCGACACTATCACTCACGAACAATGTTTCTCGAAATTCGCCCGCTAGTTCGTGCTGAAAGGATGCAGTGGGGAATTCCTCTCAAATATATTTAAGGTGATCAATTGGAATTCGAAAGATCGACACAACATACAGTAGAAATACGTTATCCAAGGCGAATGTAGGACAAGGGCTTTCAGAAAGCTAGAAACTTAGCACGACGTGCAAAAGTAATCACAATCCGATTGTGGTATTAGCTGAATGACACCCGGCAGCTGTGGCGGTTGGATCTGGGGGTGCGGTGTGTGTGTGTGAAGAGAATGCCACTACCATTGATTTTCTGAAACCTCTCTTCCAAAAATGAATCCAAACACTGCATACCCGTGCTCTAACTATCGGTTAACAAGGGACCTGAACTGATTCGGTGGAATTTAATTGATGTTTACACGAAAAGTTGGAGACACTTATAGACAAACTTACCGGAAGGTTAGATTAGGATCAAGCCTATTAAAACATCACCACCTTCGACTGAGATAAAAACAAAACCACAATTTCAATCGATCTCAAGAAATTGCGAAATCAAATCTGTAGTTTCATTAGGAGACCGATCCAATTTCAACTTCCAGTATAAACAACTTCATGCGAAAGTCACTCAGCCAAGACATGCTCTTAACTAGTCAATTTCACCGGACACATGATTACTCCCGCACGACTCTTAGCGGAAAAACGACACTCAGAGGGTAGATTGACATACGAAATACGATTGGACAGTTGTAATTTGCACTACGGAACTACACTAGCTTACGATAAACGTCTCATCTGCTAATAAGTACTGCGAGAACGGGGAGGTCTCTCAATTATTTTTGGCGCTCCTTACCCCAACGCTGAAGAACAACGGTGCAAGGCAACTCCTCCACAAATGCTTATCTATAGCTAAGCATACCAGTATGAGGAATTACGAAGGAATGTGTACGTGAAATACGTCTGCAAAATCAGGGTAATAAAAATCCCTGCTAACTATCTCATCCAATGATAACACTAATTAGTAGTGGTTACGTGAAAAATTTGTGGTCCAACAGCAGAACATGTACCTAATAAGGATACGTGGTTCTTGTTGCTGGTTCCAACCCAGGATGTTCACAACTAGGTCTCTTATATAGCTCAAAAAGCTTCGGAGACTTCCATCTAAAATTACTCTTGGTACCTATCACAGAATAAGGAACAAGCCCTGAAAGTAGCGATCAAACATTCACACCGACATACCTCTGTTCATCTGATTACCACCGTCAACCACCGCGGAATGGTCACTTCATTGTTCGAGACGCAACAAATGAGCCAGCTTAGGAACAGACCGATGGACGATTCAAGATCACGGAGCGACAACAGTATGCGGAGACGGCATCACGTCGACAATGATGGAATACCTACGTGTACTAGGGACAGACACTCTACCTAGTGACTCTACATAGCTGAGATTCAGAAGACTGAATGTCAGCCACATATACCGAAGCATACGAACATGAGCCGTAGTGACTGACGTGAATGTCATTATGCTCGCTATCATAACCGTCTTTAGCTAGTTTTACTCAAACATCAATACAGACGAGAACAAAATTCGAAACCGAGATTCAACAAGTGTGCATGATCGAATGAGAACCATAGTTAAGTTGTTGTCATGATTTTGATTGCGATTTTACATGTTAGGGTGACATGCGTTGCTGGAAGCTACTGCCGAACTGTGTAAAAATCACGCAAGAGCCGTTGAGTAAGCCAGGACACTAACCCACTGACATGTGATTGACGATTGACATCGTCATTGAGGCTTAACGATAGGGTAAAAACATCTTAATTTCGTGTTGTGTTCAGACAGCATTAAAGAACTAAATGTCAGGTGCACGTTGAAACTGCAAGATTTATCCAAGAGATCGCCAGCATACAACGATTGTACTTCACAGCCAAACAAAACGCGTGCAGTGAGAAGTTGGCTTTTGTTTTCAAGTTGGCATAGCACGACGATGAAAGTTGATCATCAACATAACGGGCAGCAGTGCGGGAAAAACGCAACACGCACTTAAGTCACCACTACGGATAATAGTCGGTAATTCTCTCCACTCAGCTTCCCGAGCTACCATATTACAGTTGCTGAATTTCGTGCGCTCCATGCGCACAACAGTCCGACGGTAGCTGACTGCCGATTCGCTACGTTTACTTTGGAACATGCTGTGACGATGAAGCATATACAAGATTTAGCTCATTAGATACGCACATGCAAGTCAGCAACGCCGCGAGTAGTTTCCGTAAAACAACTCAGAAACCCATGGGTGCCTCGAATTCGTCGTGAGACTGTGCGCGACTGAAGTTGATGTAGCTTAATTACATAATGAGCCTGCAACTGAAGGTTAAAAACAATAACAACTCGGAAGAAGTAGGCAAACACGATAAACTGCGTTCGGATTAAAAGCCGTGTTCTGCGATAAAAGTGTAGAAATAAAATGCAAATAATGTGGTACTTAAAAGGGATCAGTCCGAGTCATGAAATCTGCCTACTGTACAAATAACAACTCGTTAGGATGCAGTCGAGACTTTGTAAAAGGGGTTCCAGACTAAACAGATCGTCATACACCTTGTTTCTGATTGTCCAAGTGAAGCGCAGTAAGCTTTGACTGTGAAGATTGCATACCATCTCCGCCAGAGGGGCGCTCATGTATTTTCGGTTCCCAAGGGTAACGTTGTGTCTGCACCGTGGGTACCAATTCGTTTGCTAGCAGGTTGACAACAGTGTGAAGAACGCGACCTTCAGCTGAAGAAGGATCCCAGTTGGTTACAGAGGGACATCGGAATTTGGATTCCAGAATGTCATCCAGGCACACACGTAAGTCCTGTACAATAGGCAGTGATCAGGCAACGATTAGTCGGCAAATTTCGGAGTTCACAGTCGAGCATTCGGCAAGAGCAACAAAATTTGAATTGGCGAAACAATGCCCATGTCATCCGACGGTTAATAACCAAACCTATACACGAAAAACGGTTACTCCCTCACTTGAACAAATCAGGCCGAATCAGCATCGTCTCAGTAGGAAACAATCGGCTTCATTTTTTGGCTTCGATAGCAGCCTTGAATAGTAAAACTAAGGTGAGCTGTATAAAACTGTGCCATACTAGCCCCGAAATAAAGACAGAACCAGGTACAATGGCGTCTGGGTTCGAGGGCGAGTAAAAGAGCGGACGAGAACGGCGTTGGCAACAAAGTGTAACTGCCTAACGTTGGCCCGAGAAGACCCGTAAACGTTCTGTCACAATGCACAACGTTACGTCCAACACGGTGGCAAAACGTTTTGCAATTGTGTGCACAGCCAACTCGACAGATAACCTACAACACACAAACATTAAGAACGAGATTTAAAATTTCTGACTTTTGTTACCGTTATTGGTTGTGAGGTTGACCGCAATGGGGTGAACCACAAGTAACAAAACAACTGTGACGTGAGGAAGTCCATCCAGCTGCTCTTCAGTGAGCGGTCTGCATCAGAGCTAATCGTACAGTTGAATAGAAAAGAGACAGTAAATAACCGCCCCACAGTAGCCGAACAGCTACCAGAAAGTCCGCAACCTAGGCAATGGACGCAAACATTCAGTAAACGCCCTGAAATTGATGGAAACAAAGAGAAATTGAAAGAGAGGCGACTGTGATGTGAAAGGAAGCGACCAGGTAAACGGGTCACCGACAGGGTGCGTTGAATGTTGACCATTAAGAAATGGAGCATTAACAATGCAGCCATGGAAAGAAAAAACGGGAAAATCTTGAGTAAGAAGTGAAACAGGGAGAATGCTAAGATGTGGCCACAAAAAAATTTCTGTCTAGATTCAAACAGTTTGGGGCAAAATGGCGAATAACATCATAGTTAATTGAATGGACAATACACATAGATGGTTTTTGCTAAATAATGACGCCTGACACAAAGCACGTGAGAAACAAGAATAAGCCAACAGAAACAGAGATCGTCCACATCAACGTCCAGCCTGCTGGTATTTCCACGAGAGTCGTTCACCTGAATATACCCACATATATTCGTGTTTGAATTTACTCGTAAATGAAACAGTGATTTAAGAATTTCACTCTACGTTAAAACCACACGATCACTCCACTTGTTCCGCTACCCTTCAAGCTACGTTGGGAACTGTCAGCCGGAGTTACCAGGACGCTAGTGGGTCGGAATGTGTGATATGAACCAAATCAACGGAATGCAACACAGTACTTGTATACATTTCTCAACTCATAGTGCACACACAATAATCACGAGGTATGCAAATGATGCAGACTACGGGAACGCTCGAATAACTCACCCGAATAAGTCGAAACAAAACTGGATTGGCTTGTACTTTAATCCAGTTGTCCACAGTAAAGACCGTAGAATCGATCTGAGGACAGACAACGTACAAATGAATATTCAGAGCAGTAGAAGGAAAGCAACAGAATACGTGAGAAAGACAGCCTCAAATTCATGTGTAATGAACAAGCATCACTTCGACAGATTATCCGTGATCATCAGCATAACAATGAGTAAATTTGGCAACAAAATGATCAATTTGGTAAGTTAGTTAAGAAACGGCACTTTTCGTTGTATCGCGTCTTCAGGAGACCCAATCATCTGATCGGCTTTCAATATTGAATACAAGCATGACTGGGCATTAAACCGCTAGGTTGAAGGTATAATTGTCTCGAAGTTCAATCGTTTTCATGAGCAAACCAGATATGATCTACCAATCAAATACATGATCCTTAGCATCAAAGAGTGGATGATATACAGCTTTTAATCGATACCTTTTCAGGTTTAAGATGTCTTCATTTCAATTTACGATGGGTTTCAAGAGCAAACAGGGTCACACGGC
Source organism: Paragonimus westermani (assembly GCA_008508345.1). Lineage (NCBI taxonomy): Eukaryota > Metazoa > Platyhelminthes > Trematoda > Plagiorchiida > Troglotrematidae > Paragonimus > Paragonimus westermani. The sequence continues at coordinate 118,539 of QNGE01000847.1, forward strand.
TAATATGTACACGAGTAGGCTGTCAGACAGAGATTGGTTGACTCCATCAGTTGGGGGACGCGGTCCCACCAGGTGGAGAAAGTAAATAAAATTAGCACGTCTAGACCTAGTTACTCGGGGACATTTCAAAATGACAAGTAACAATACGAAAGTGATATTGAGACAGTCTAAATTGGAAAAGGCGTAGAGACTGATTTGGATTATGTAACCTTTACACTTAGAACGCAAGACCTGGTGCACCAATTTCGGTGGCGTAATACGTCCAGAACAGCAACACAATCTTACTCAGAATCATCGGTTCAAATAAAAAATGTTACGTTCTAAGAGGACGACGGATTTGGGTGTGGAAATCTGTGACGGTAGAGCGGTTTCTCGAAGATTATTATCACTTGGGTGTTTGCGTCGATCTATTCACGACGATGTAAGATGTGTCCAATGCTGTGAGTGATAAGTCGAACGTTCAGCTTGTTCCGGTATCCCGCATATTCTGCAGGTCAATCAGAGCAAACACTTACGTAAAGGGAGAAGAGATGGTGATTCTGAAGGAAGGAATCCGCCTAACGCGGGGATTGTAAAGAGCTTGAGATGTGTCGCGTTAACCAAGGAATATCTCATTCATACCAATAACTGTACATGGATGACGTTTCAGCGCACCGCAATAAACACCAAGCACTTCTGCACTGATCACATTTCGCCCTTTCTTATCATATCCAAGTCGCGTTTATAGGTCACCGATTCGTGGAATTTTCTAACCGGTGGCTTCAAACAAATTGGTGAGTTAACCCTATCTGAAGGTTTTAGAAAGTAACTTGAATACATGTGCCAACCAATTTTGGGAAAATTGTCAACTGAGAACCAGACCAAATCGCATAACACTGTGAGATCAAGCAACAAGAGGGTTCTGGAAAGTGAACAATAAACATGAATGCAGGCAAGTTGAGGTGCTGCCAGAATGTTCAGGATAGCTGCGGACCCAATGTAAGGCCCATTGCTTCAAAAACCTGTGCCTTGAGTGTGGAACAATGCACCAGAAATGATGCAACTTTCCTAGGAAAGGCCAGCCCCAACATGAGGAAGGAGACCGATTCATCACCATCTGATGACCTACGGGCATGAGTGAGTATGGCTGTAATCATCACATGATCTAGCAGCTCATCAAAATGACCACAGTCAAATTACTTTAGGATCATGATTATCCGTAAGGGATATTCAAGTTAATCAATGCAGATAATCCGACGCGTATGAAACTTGGGTGATTATGCATAGAACTTACCAAATTTGAATGGATACTGCCTGAGAAGAACAGGACCGGCCTCAGGGGAATTATTGTAGTGTCGAGCACAGTAGAGCACTGAAAACGAAAACAGTAAAAGCAGACATTTAATCAAAACTACAACGCTCGTCAACAGGTAATACATCATAGTCACAGCTCACAAAACCTTCAACCCAACCTAACGAAGAAAGTCATCATGTCAGCGGTTGCCAAAACGTGAGCAACACTCAAACTTGGTCCGTTACTAGTGCTTCGATCACGTGGAAGCCATACCCCGTTAGAGGATAGCTATCCACCGGCACCATTTCGTCACAGTTGCTGAGCTGAATCTGACATACACAGATTGAAATCAACTCCTCAGCAAAAGAGTAGGTGGTGTTAGCTAGCTAGTCCGGTAAAGCTTGGTCTTTAGCTTTAAAATTACAGGGCAACTGTACCCAAGTAGCGTACTAAGCAACGCATGGATGTCGAACGGTCTAAGAAATGAGCAGAGCCCCAGACCACAACAGCGCGCTCGTAAGAGTAGCAACAAACAACCCAACTACTGATCATCGAGACCATTCGTGTGAAAAATTTTGTTTTTGTTTACACCAATTGATTCGCTTTATGACCAAAATACCCTGGGATACCGCATCAGTAAACGCGTCGCTGTTGTCGCTGACAATGGTCCAAGGGAAATAGAAGGTCCGAAAAACGCGCTTGCCAACACTATGGCGTGTGAAGTGTTTCCACCCGTTTAGGGCATTCACGCCTACCACCACGTGTGTTTGCTGCTGATGAACCGAATATCGCTGAAGGGAGAGCATTAAAAAACGCCTCATTTTCGTAGTTAGTCGTGTGGATTTACACTATGTCATCTTCATTTAAGCTTCGCATGTGGTTACCCCGTTACCGCCCATGGGATCCATGGCTTGCTGTCTGAACTAACCACAGTACACCAACAACATCAGTACTTACGCTCGAGTCCAGCCTCTAAACAATTTCTCACGAAAGAACATCTCGTAGTGGTTGAAAACTTGAAGAGAAATGAGAACATCTTACTTTCTAAACCTGATAAAGGTGCGGGTATCGTGTTGCTTAATAAAGCAGATTATATCAACAAAATACGCACCATATTAGATGATCACACCAAGTTTCGAAAAATGGAGAATGAAAAGGATAAAACCCCACAAATCGAGAAAGCCCTATCAAAATCCTTACGATGTTTAAAACAGAGGGGAATTATAGGTTCAACTACATTTGAAAGAATTCGCCCCATCGGAACCACGATTCCGAGACTGTACGGGTTACCTAAAATTCACAAAGTCGGGGTACCATTCAGACCAATTTTGGACATGTGGAACTCTCCATATCACCCTCTAGCTAAGTGGTTGTCACAAATATTAGACCCCATCAGGCGGAAACTCTCAACACACAGCTTACGCGACTCATATGATCTCGTGAATGCGATTAAAGATGCCAATCTAACTGTGCAATCAATGTTTTCTCTCGACGTCACATCCTTGTTTACCAACGTCCCAGTAAAGGTAACCAAAGATTATCTGTGTGATTATATTGAGAACAGTGACATGGTCGGTCGAACTCAAACAATTACTTTATCTGCGCACTTACAACGTACAGTTTAAGTTCAATGAAGGAATTTATCGACAAAAGGACGGTGTCGCAATGGGATCGCCGCTGGGACCAGTGTTTGCGGACATTTTCATGGCGAAATTGGAAAATGAACAGTTGAGTCCATCAATTCGCCAATGCAATTTTTATGAGAGGTATGTTGACGACATCCTATGCGTACTCGATAATAACGTTGACCCAACTGACATCTTGGCAACATTCAACTCCGCGCACCAAAATTTACAATTTTCGTTGGAGACCGAAATGAATAACCAATTAGGCTTTCTGGATGTACGTTTACGTCACCATGCTGATGGCTCAATTCAGCGGGCGATACATAGAAAGGATACTTGGTCTGGTCAATATATTCATTTCAATAGTTTCGTACCACTTGCCTCAAAAAGAAATCTGATCAACTGTTTGACGGGAAGAGCCCTAAGGATTTGCACGGAGGACACAATTGCGCAAGAATTAGCGTTCATACGCACAATATTCATACAGAATGGATACCCGGAAAGGTTCATAGATAGGGCCATGCAACAGCGGGGGGTAAAAGCTGTACTCTGTAGAAAAGAAAGCTGTGCATATCGGATTACCATTCAAAGGCGATACTTTAGCCGTAACTATTACACGTAGGCTGACAAGTGCAGTCAACAGAACATTCTACGCCGCTAAATTACGAGTCCACTTTACGTCCAATCCGGTTTTGTGCCCACGCCTAAAAGATAAAGTGCTTATTTCTGCAGCCTCGTTTTGTGTATATTCATTTACTTGTTCCTGTGGGACCAGTTATGTTGGCCGCACGACTAGACGCTTATCGGAACGGATCCGGGAACATCATCCAGCTTGGCTCAACAGTGGTATAACAAAGTCTGTCTGCAGCGCCATACTATCACACCTGGTGGATTCAAACCACGCTGTCAACGTAAAGGACGCATTTCGTCCAATCTACCGAGTTAAGGCCATCCGGTCGAGAGCGGTGAGGAGTAGGATTCTGTCTACAGCAGAGGCTATTGGGATCCGAATGTATAACCCACCCCTGTGCGCCCAAAAACGTTTTGTTCAGGCTCTGGATTTGCCCTGGCCAACCCCCCACCCGGTTAGCCTGTCAAGACCCATTGTTCAAGTGGGTACATGATTGCAGTGTGACATTGAACTGATTGACCTCATTAACCACATGTCCCCCCGTATACTCCCCTAACGATTCTCCCGTGAAATGTGTGATATAAATGTGATGTATTTAGCCTGATGATGAATCACTGAAAACGAGCTTGTTCGCTACACATTGTTTTCATGATTGGATAACTTCGTCAGGTGTTCATAAACAATACCTTACAGAACGAGTCAGTAACCTGCGGCCAGGTCACACTAAATTGCGACAATGAATATTCACGATAGCTCCAAACTAGCTACACTAGCTGAAAGAGATACGGAGAAGGAACTACGCCGAAATGATGGTAAGCACACGTGATAAGGTTGTTCGATTGTTCTGGTAAACTCAGGGGAATGAGGGGTAGGTTCCATTGACACAGTTGACATGTCGAATGTGTCCAAATGCAGTCACCGAAGAATAGTTGTGGGCGCGTGCCAAGTCAATAAACTCTTAAATAGCTTTTCAGGAGGAAGAACATGTGCAGGCCGAAACGTGTCCGTTTAGCAAGCATGGGGTTAACATCATTCATCGGTAAGAGTCACAAAAGGTGTGCCAGACAAATAGTGTAGCAGTTCACGTGCAAGCACTCACAAGAAAAGATACTACATTTAAAACTATCAAGAAATCAAATCGAGCTAAAAACCGAAGTAACAGACTACATCAAAAAGCTGTTTGCATTCCAAGAATATGATAATCGGATACCACAGCACGCCTTCAATGGAAAATGTTTAGTTAAGCGTGTAACAACTTTGGGATGTAGCAGTTGTATCAATGGAGGTCACCTAATCAAAATCCACCCACAAACCGTTACGAGGGTAGTTGGACTCAACCAATGTTGGTCATCGTTTCAGAAAACTGCACGAATGAAGAACTGCCCGAGTTGGTTACGCCATACTACGTTGATAGAAAACAAAAACTGTGATAGCAAAATACTAGAACGTAAATGCCCGTGGCACAGCATCACATTGGATAGTGTTCCTAACGAGTGATTCAAGAAACCACCACACCTCACAACCGCTAGCTATCCACACCTGCTACTGCCTTCATTCAACAAAGCAATACAGTCTGAATGAACAGTGATCACATCACTACAAGGTCATCCTGTGGAACACATTGAACAAGGCCTGGTGTAGTAAACGGAGAATCTAAGACAACTGTCACAAACTTTGTTCTAACATTGGCAATCGGATGTTTTCGATATAAGCACGAGCGAACGTAGTCATCCAGTAAACATGTTCAGCAATGTGACGGGGACAATAACGATGGTGGGAAGCTAGTGTACATCAACACACGAGCAGAATAGGTTGGGCACAGACACCACAAAGCCTTACAATCAATTCCAAACTGTTCGTTTCACAGAGAAACGCCCAGTCGTCTGTCCACTAGAATAGATATAACGCTTTGAACTCCACATCACTCATGGACACCAGTGAGGAGAGAAACTTATGTACACAATCTACAACCTACCATGGAGTTATCCATCCTAGTTTTCGTGAAGTATACCATCCAGGCAGGATCCGCAGGCCACACGTTACCGTTAACGGATTTTGGATTAATAGAGATATCCCCCTCTGAAGGACGAGCGCGGACTTTAGGACGACACACACGCCCATCCCTAAAAAGAGATGATCAGTGAATTAACCATCTGTTTGTTTGGCAAACATAAATATACGAAATGACTAGTGGTTTACTAAATGAGACAGTGTACCAGGACAAGGTTTATCAACGATCGGCTAACTGTACAGTTGGCTGATTAGGGAAAATGTACACCAAAGTGTGGATAGTCCACTTCTGGTTAGTGGCCTACGGCTAATGCTTGACAGATGTACATTAGCTAGTGGGGAACTGGAAAGAAAAAATACTTGTTCACACAAAGACCCCAAGCTTTGTACTCAAAAGTCCTACATTTATCAATCCGAATTCGCTATCACCAACAGACGAAAGGAACGAAATTCAAGTATGTGCAATGCTCTTCAAACTTATACACGATTTTCAATTCGCTCGCAGCTCGGATGTTTGTTTGCAAGGTGTAGGCACCCCGATGCTGAATGTTTGAATATGGACGTAGTTATTTTCAGTAGTTAGGTCCCTTCCCGTCCCCTTCTTTTTCGTTCTCTCTTTCTATATAGGGTTTGCTTTTTCTTCATGGTTGTGTGGCAGTTAAGCATTAGTGTGAACCACTGATGTATTGCTGTCTATGATGATGATGA
>QNGE01000847.1:126074-138173 GCA_008508345.1 Paragonimus westermani
TGCCATTCCTCGTCTGTTTGTCCGATTTCGTTGCGCGATGGCTCGTCCGGCTGCTCGTGCTGTCCGCCATCCACCCAATGTTGGCCTTGATCGTATTCCAACATCGTGTCGAGATGTTCCTCTAAATGTTGGAAAAACTACGCCTCCCATCTGGCCGTCTGTCGTATTTCGCCTGCCCTGCCTCGCCCGTTGGTCTGATCCAGTCGAGCGATGACTCATCCGGTCGCGCACGTTGTCCTTGATCCGATCGCGGCAGGTTTTCGAACGCACCTCTCCCCGCGTTGAGGTATTCGGCCGAGCGTTCGAAAACTCGCACCTCCGACCTGACAATCCACCACAATATGAGTATAACGATGGATCTAGCCAAACAGAAAGTAATTCCGAATCCGTTTGCGCTGAAATATTAAACCGAGATGTGCTGACGCATCGATAGCCATAGATAACAGGAGAGGATCGATATAACGCTTATATAGAAACGGTCTCAGTGCCTGAAAATAATCAACATGTACGGAGACCAACGACAGAGGGTTAATTTGACAGGAACAAAAGACACCGGAATTCACAATATCAAAGCTGGACGGAACAAGTGGAACTCAAAGCAATGACACTCACATTATTTGAGGCACGAGTTTCAGAATGTTGGGGAATAAAGCACCACACAGGATGGCTCGAAAAAGAGGGAAGTTATCTGGAATGTTGACAAAAAGATATAGTGTGATTAATCGGCAGTAAGACAAAATAATTCGACATGATAACACATCTTCCCGCATCTGAGCCAGGTATTCAACAGAACAGTCATGTGCAAAAAGTTGCGAGAGCCACGTCAATTGGAGTCGATGAGCAACTGTGCTTCAAAGGCGAAACTCAGGTGTACAGGGGTTTCATGGATCTATAAAGACCAGTCAAGAATGTCAAAAGCACCACTCGCGTCGCAGGTGTGAAAACTCACAATACAAACAGATCGGTGACGTTGGGTTTTGGGCGGACGCAACAGCTTTCCTCACCGAACATAGCCGTGCCACCAAGGCTACCACAGAAATAGTTGAAATACATCCCACAGCAAGTCCCTAACATCACCCACGATTTTATCATTGTTAGAGCAACACACACATTTGTTATGTTCAACTAACGGAGCTGATTAAACATTCACATAGTTAAACGCAATTTGATGCCATCGGTTCGTAACGAGGTCGTGCAAAAATTCGACTAGTGTAACAAAACCACTCTCTCATTGTTTAAACATTCAACCATACGATGCGTAGTTTACATGCCGCTAGAAAAGAACAGACAGCACACAACCAGCTGTAACCACATTTGTTCCAGCAACTGAATATCACAGCGGAACACAAGGAAACATTCAAGTCCCTGGACCAAGGAATTATGACGAAATGTTCCACGTTACTCCAAAACTGATATTGCACAGATGGTTGTGTCATCGCTTGGTTGGAGTGGCCTGAACAAGGATCAAACGGACAATGCTTTACGCCTGAACCGAGTTCCGCATCTTCTCGATAACTATGAACACCGATTGTGACCGGGCGGTTAACACGACTGACGAGCAACATGATCCTACCTTGTTAGTGTGGATGGGCACAGTTCGCATAGAAACGGCAAACTGTACTAGTTACGGCCATCAGCGTTGCTTAAAGGTCTGGTGGCCGAGAGTAGGAGAAATTTAGCATATAATGCAAAATTTTGTCGGTTCGAATCCCGTTCAGAGTACTCTTACTCGATGGTTTCGAACAAGGATGAAACTGGTTGTGGAGTGTCGATTTAGGGGTGAACACTGTGAAATGTGATGGCCGTCGCTATCACATACTGACAATCCACGGTAGATTGTGATAATCAAAAGTTACAAGGTGTTTCAGTTGCGTCTTCAGCTTTCATGACAGTTCTCAAGATGTGATTCCCGTCCGAACACCAGTAAAGGACCTGATGGATATAAGTTTTTGAGACGACGGACAAATCCTAAGACAAATTACGTGGATCAGCTAGGTACGTACAGAGAGGTGACGTGCATCAGAGGCATTCCCGGTGCGCTCTAAGTTGTACGAGCGAGCTTACGCAATCAACGCGTACCACATAGTCTCGAAGCACCGCATGCGCAGACGAGATGACGTCAGGCTGAGTGTCCCAAAGCTTGACAAATAGAGACCAAGTTGGTTTCGTCTGATTTATGCACCCCGCGGATCCAAGCCTTCCCACACCACATGAGCCTACCAACCCCAGTGCATAGTAATCGTCTGGTCTTGAACACAGCTGGAATCCACAAAACCCCTTGGAACACCGAAATTCAAATCGCTATCGAGAAATTGAAATCAGGACAACTTAAACTGGAAAAAGTACAGACCCGATCGACAATATTTGGCAGGAACTACAGATCCACAGTGGATAACCAAATGATGGAGTAATTTGGATCAGGCCCAATGACCCCGTGGTCAGCAGCAAGCCTGAACATTAAAACGAAGCGGAAGATACTCGCATACATAGCTTCCACAGAAATAACAACAACCCATGTGACTGTATGGGATATTGCGCTTTTTACTTAAGCACTGAAAACAAGCGTTTTACAAATGAATTTCGAGTTTTATGATATCCAAAAATTTCGAATGGATCAATTTATAAAACGTACGAAAGGAGGTCTGCCACTCCTCACCTCCTCATAAATGTGGCATAAACGCTTAGTTGGAGCATGTCCCTACAGAATGAGGAAAATGTGTATCGTTGAACTTATGGAGGTGTGTAGATCATGATCGAACAAATAATCTGGAGCGCTCAACAAGCACCGATTGGAGATATAACTTTTCAGCTTCTGTACTGTCAGTTGTTTGCCGTTCCGGGTATGGGATAGATAAGGCCGCGTTATACAAATATACATTCAGAAGAAAGCTTCACGTACAGAATTACCATGTTTACTGAGGTATCTTAAAGAAGCGAACATCAACGATCCAGGTCAAAATGCAGTTTCTAATCGGATATGAAGCGATCCCATAAGGTAGCTCATCTGCGTCCTACTGTACACGCTAGCAGCTCGCTCAAGTCACCAATCAAGAGGTTCTTCAGTTTTTTCGACCAGTTACTGTGTCCATCTGATCACTTGCAGCTACAGAGACACACTCCAGATGGTTTGAGAAACGGACAAACAGAGCAACGACCAAAGTGACAACACGAATTGCGGAGTTAGTCTAATAATTGCTGTACGTCAACTAAAGAACCGAGATCACACTCAATTAACAGTACAATGATCAGACCACAGGTGTCTACGCTGTTAACTTTTTGCGCACCGAATAAAACCAGAACAGTAATGAAATGGCGTGTTCATTCAAGTCTGTGAAAGAATATCAACAAATTGAGCAAACGTTAACTCCTCGTCGTGCATGCACAGATTCAAGGGATATAACAGTGACGTCATTCAGAATATCCGGGTGTCACGGGAAGAATTCAAAACACCCGTGGTTCCCTCGGTGATTTTAAGGTGAGTCTACAGCAACAGCTAACTAAACGGGTGAACAGCCAGTATGGATAGGTTCGACTTCAATAACCTTGGTTCACGAACCGTAGGTCACTTGAGGTCGCATGGATGGTAGATACACCCAACAGATAACCAATAAAGGCAGGCAGACAATATACAAAACATTATCGATCGAATGCCCAGGACGCGAGCATGTTTACGCTGGTATAGAACTGATGGCCCCAAAAATGTAGCTTGCTTGTAGGAAACACTAGGAACAAGGTTGAATACATATCATACATTAGGCCATCACAATGAACAGTCTCTGAAAGAAAGGCGATGTGGTCGCTTCTTCAAATGCTACGAAAGGTGTATATCTTAAATCTTGTAGAGAGATAGGAGATCCGATATCCATGAGCAAAAAACCACTCATTCATTTAGTTCTAAACCATAAAAACACTTAATGCCACGAGACGACCACGACATACATGCCAGTCTGAACGTCACGGGATTCGCAAAGCTCACGAACAGATGGGGTTGATACGGCTTCGGATGAATCTGCAAACTGAATACGAGATGAACAGCGTTCTACTTGTGTCTCGTATGAGGTGCGGGTGTTATGAACAGCCAACTGTGTACAGACCGTGTTTGGCACGACTTTCTCGCATGAGGAAAAGTCAACCAAACCGGGTTCATAGACAACCAATAGAGAGTAAGCATTTACTGAAAGCAAGTTGTAGAACAAATGGACACATTAGAAGGAGAGACCATTAGACCACTGGCTCGATTAATCAGATACATGCAGTCCCGTAGGCATGAAGTGCCACAAACTATGAGTAGAATGCACCAAGGTGTTTCGTAACGTGATAGAGGCTGGGTTCAACAACTGACCAATATTCGTGGCAAAGTGTCGCTATTACCAACGACTGCGATACATTCATGGTTAACATCGAACGAAAAGTTAGATGCAACTACAAATGAAAGGGCTCCGGTTATCAAATGAAAGGAAAAAAAGAATGAGTGTTAATTCATAGGCATGTTCGGAGTAGATTTAAGTCACAAGGAGTAAATTACCTACAACACACACGTAAACAATCCAGTCGCACGCGAGAACACGACAGTCATCGGTGATTTTCGACAGAACAGATGCGATGTAACGAATCCAGGGACGACAATTAAAAGATTGTGCGGTTACATGGCGCTTGTCGCCAGCTTTAACAGAAGTGGTTTGGGACACGTGAACACCTGCGTCAGTTACAATTCTAACGGCTCATAAGAGGATGAAGTGATCATTGAGAACAATGGGCTTGTGATCACCTAGGGCATCCAGATAAGGTCTGAAGCAAAGTATTTCACTTAAGTATATCTATGTGTAGGTAAGCTGCTGGGGAGTAACATTCACACAGAAAACAGCAAGAGTAAATTAGAAAAAAGCCACTACTGCTGACATTTCGGTATCATAGAGAGCAATACACTGAATCACTATGAATGAAATTCAGATAACATCTGCACCAAACACTGAAGCCCTTCATCCATAACCCATACTTCAGGAGTGACTTAGTCTGAAAAAAACATGTTCACGTAATAGGGATCATTTAAATAACATTTATCCCAAAGTCGCCAATCAAAGATTTAGGAAGCACCACAGAGATAATCAGGATTTACGACAGTTAGCTCTCTAGTAACCCATTAATTCTTCAGACCAAGTCTGTGACGATCCACGATGCATCATGTTGGTCGGCCGTAGCAAACAAGGTTGGGACCTTTAACAAAACATATCGAGCTATAAATCGTTAAAGGCTTGACTTTAACAATATGGTTTCCACTTGTTGACCATATCACCATTTGCTTCTTATAGCCAACTGTCGCATGAGGTGAAATACTGTTGTTTTGGAACAATTTGTACGTAGATGGAGACACAAAACCAAGCGCTCTCATCGAAAAACGACGAGCGAGGACTTTGGAGTACAGTAGACACGTGGATGGTAGAGAAAATCATATAAGGACAACCTGAAGGACTCATAAGCCATAATTGTGCAGCAAGCCATCAGTGTTAGAAACTTCGTCAAACATTAGACATCAAAAATTCTTTTGAAAAGACACCTTACTCATATTAATATTGGCCCCCAGGTCTGTTGGACTGGGCGTAGCGATGTACTTGTGTTCGTGTAACAGCCTTGCGTAATCTTCCATCAGACGGATAATTTCCTGTGAGGGAATTTCGGATGAAGGTAGCAGAATTGCACAAAAATAATGAAAAATAGCGGCTCAGCTAAGTAGTTGGTAGCAATTAAATGGTAAAATAACAGCTCATAAACAGAGCTGAACGATACCGCAGCAGATAATGAAGCAAGACGTGCACTAAAGCGAAGGTCCCGATGAATTCAAGAAACGTTGAACAAGGAGAATTGTAATAATTCATACCGAAGGTGAGCGAAAGAGAAACTGACAAAACGATTTGAATGTGCACAATCGTTTTGTGATGAATTAAGACAAATGTCACGTTCACGATAAAACGAGGAAGAACGAAAACCGTCAATGCATGATGGAGTAGCTGAGCGCACGATGGAGCGAAACAAGAAAGTAACTGATGTAACGTGCCTTTCCCTTGCCAAACGTTCTAATACGGCTTGACTGCTAGACCTGGGTTCCTGCTATGCAGCTTCCCCTAGTCTACTTGCGCGGAGACAAGAAAGACACGGTTGCGGAAAACACGATGTATTGCCAAAAACCAGTTCGACGAAATGAATGAAAAACCTGTAAATATATATAATGAAATAGTGGCCAAATATGGCCATTTACTTGATGAGTCACCGTGTGCTTGTTTAGGACACTTCGTTTCCAAGTCGCGTTAGTCTCTCGAGCTGGCGTGACAACCCCACTCACTCGCACGTATCATGCTTGTCGGTCCGACGTGCCCCCCAGTGATTTGTTGCTGTCTGATTTTGTCAGCTGTTACCGCGGCCCTGGATGGTTTGAAATGATGACTGATTTCATCAGCCGTCACCGACGTCCTGACTAGAATGTTTTGGTGAGTTTGCCTCCGAACAGTAACTTAGTTTTCTCAGCACACAGTAACACATTTGCGACCAGTGCGTACGAAGCAGGCCTGGCGAGAACACCGTTTCCAATGTCAGGCAGATTTGCAATGAAGAGAGACTAGAAAAGGTGAAAATTTTTAATAGATTCCACTCTTAAATGAACAAACCAAGACTTGGAGAAATTCACAGTAGGGGAGCCTCAAGACAGCCGCATGTGCGGTCCGATGGAAGCAGGTTTTCGAAATTTCCTTGAAAGGGTGACCACATTACAACTGACGTGACCTCATGAACTGGTTAAGTTTATGGACCAAGGATTCTATATGAGAACTGCTGAATGAGTATATATCGCCATTCAGCAGCATTTTCTTTTCAAGCACCAAGATGATATGTTAGACAGCTTGGGAAATTCGTTAGATACATACCACAGATTTCTAGTTAGTATTGAACACGGACTTCAAGATCATTTGTCTTGTTAAGAGAGAGCGCGTGGATACTCTGAAACGTGTCCGAAATTTATCATCAATCCGCTTTACGGGAACCCCACTGACCACCTTATTATCCGGGTTGGAATTCAAAATTACAAGAATACGAGTTGAAAGCTGGTGAACACAAAAACAATTTGATCATTTCTATTGTCAACTGAAAGGTATCTCTCCAATGTTACAGAAAAGTGAACAATGATTTCCAGTGAAACTGGCAACCATTATTTCCGGGTCTCTCCAGCAGCTGGACGTCTGGGTGACTGTGAAAGAGGAAAGACTGAACGAACCTTAACGGAACTCACAATTCCATTCCGACAGAGATAAACCTCAACAATTCAATGTGTATGACTGAATCATAACCTGTACACCATAATTAATATGCACCTATAAAAAAACGCATAAGCATGGTATCTCATTACTAAGTGGTTCCTTGCGTGGACAACTCTATGTGATACGGGTATGTTAGATAGCTCTTAAACAACCCAAAGTCAATCCGCCAAACGGTCATTGTACAACCGACAAGAAATTTGGAGCAACCATATCGATGAATTGGCATAATAATTTTTCCATAAGTATTGACTCTTCAACTGACACATCGGGAACAGCACAATGCTGGATTGTTAGGGATGTCAATCATGATCGACCTTGCATGGAGTGATTCTTCGTAACTGCAAAAGACCTCACAGAAAAAAGGAAAGAGTACACTTAAGCAGGTCAACTAAAATGCCAAACTACGCACAGCGATTCTCCTTGATCTCTTTCCATAAAACAAACAGGTGATTCTGATAAGGTGGCAGAAACCCAAGGTAAGACGCAGTTGTCAGAAAATCCATGGCTGAGTGTCTCAGAAAGACGTAGGGAGCAGGGCTTCATGATGTAGGCGCAATTAAAAAAAACACCAAATTACACTAAGCGTAAGCAAGCTCAAAAAGATTCAAGAGGAAAATCATCTACGAAAATCAATTTCGGATACGTGCAAATCACACTGTCATATGGTAGCGTAGAAGCTGACCAGAATACTGGAACTAATTTCGTAAACGCAATCCAACTCTGCATGAAACATACAGCGTTGCCGAATTTGTAGAGCTGCCAGATAGAAGGCAATGCTAAATATAGCACACCACCATCACAGACACCAATACCTCAAGGTGAACGAGTGATCCATAACTGCTGCACAACTATGAAGAAAAAAAGAAAACCCTATACAAGACGAGAGAATAAAAAAGAAGGTGGGAGGAAAGGGAAGTGACTACTGAAAGCAGACATGTTAATATTCAAACATTCAACAGCAAGGTGTCCACACCTTGCAAAAAAAACAGCCCAGTTGTAAGTGAAAGTAAGGCGGTATCAGCAAGACAGCTGAAACTGTCAGACAGTTTACCATAAAACCTAACTAAAGCTGAAGCAGGGAAATATAGCGCCAACAGTGTGTTCACGTAATTGGTCGGTACACGACTTTAAGCAACTATAACAGTGTAGACCGATCCATCGGATCCAACACACTTTTATGGTCGAGTAACTCAGCCAGTGTTGGTCAGCGGCACACATGACGTTCCTTAGAATTCGACGAAGGGTAAAATGTGTACCGTCAATATGGACAATTTAGTCGTGAGAAAAAACGCGAAGTAAAAAAGCTTTCAACAGTGAAACAAGCTTGTTTGCTACGCGTTTTTTCTCATGATTAAACTGGGCATACTCACGGTACTCAAACAAACTAACGATCCCATTGTAGTGAAGGAACTTAATAAGTATATTAAGTTCCGTACATAAATGGCGGAGATTAAAAGGTGGTCAATATCTCCTCACCCAGAACGAAACTTTGCCTATCCATTCAGGGTTCCGATAAGGTGAGGCCCCGCCACCTACTAATAACAGTTATATGATCCATCCGAAACCAGGCCTCATTCGAAGAAGGTGGGCGCAAAGAATAGCAATGACACGTGCACAATGCCAAAAACCAGTGCTGCAGGATCAGGAGATTGTGGTTAGTGAGATCTTTACCTGTTGCCTGCCTGGTGTGGTCACCACACCGAACATTCAACAGATTCGAAAGAGGGGATAAGAAAGCGTGTCATTACACTGAACTGGGTAACAAAGTGAGCATAGGCAATTTTTTCCCTCGGACATGGTGACAAGCCAGTCGCCCTTCAATCACATGAACGGACAAACGAGTAAGTAGATACACAGGCCAGTATCAAATTATGTGTAACGGGTCACTGTAGTGTACTAGCGGAGCTCCGACTGTACGTATACGTTACTAGGAGCAAGCACATTTTTAAGAATATATTAAAGACAATAAAACCCAACAAACGAGTAGCTAAGTCCTTAGATTTCGAGATTTTCGTCAGGGACAATACGAATCAATAGCATGCAGTACAACTTCGGGACTAGTAAACACGAAACGGCTAAATCGCACCGTTGAAGAAAACCAAGCGAAAATGGAAGGAAAAACATGTAATGAATGCCAGCACATTAGTCCCAGCCCCTAACTTACGCTGACTACGTTATGCCGAATGAAATATTCTTCGCAGAATTGATGACGTTCGGCGGCCGAGGTCAGTTGACGAAAATTCTGAAAGGCATAATAAGGAAGACAGAAGAGCATGATTATCATCTGATTCAAATGGAACGTGATAACAAGCACTCGGGAAAACCGCTCAGATTTCAAGAGGTCCAACAAAGTGAATCCGATTGATAAACCGAAATGGAGAAATGAAGACGTAGATTGCCAGGTAGTTCGACCATTGTATACGTTCTCATCACACGCAAAACATGCTAAGCAACTACGCGTTTATGTCCACATGAACAGAAATGAAATTATTACCAGGTAGGCTTAACATCACGGTTAGCTGCCTTTGCATCCTAGGATGAGTAAGATATATAAGGGTTATTTCGATTAACTCTGGCAAACGTAACTTCCAATTAGATAATGCAGTGGTGAATGAAGATCTCGAATCAACTTAACCAATCCATAACAAACGTCTGGCGACCACACAATTGGGTTTACCCACTTACACCAGTAAACGGTTCCTATAGTCGATTCAACGATAGCGAAACATGTTCAATAAGCTTAGAAGACAAAAAATGTTTCGGTGCAACAGGTGAAATTCAACATTAGGTCACGCTGAATCATACTGGATTACGAAGGTATTTATGTGGTATATTTCGTATCAGGTTTATACACAGTCAGCGCGACCCACATATGGGGAAAATGCATGGCCCGTGTACATTGCTCCTTACACTGTGAAAGACGTATTAACTGCAATATTGACCTTTGGTGAAAACCCATTATACTTAAACTTATAGATTTCTATACGATTACACATATTCTTCACAATTTCATCTGACTGAACAACGTATCGCAAGCAACGTACACAATCAGGCAAACAGACACCACGGTCGGTATGTAGTTTCCCCCAAAACAGCAGCGTTTCGAACTCGTACATCATCATCGGATTAGTCCAGCTTTGGTAAAAAATAATCTAGACTGTCGACAGGTTCCACGATATATTAAACTTATCTGCAACCACATTAGTGACGGCGCGGTCTCGGAAAATGTCCACGGTTCTGTTGTCCTAAGAAACCCTCGAATGAAGTGATTCAGAGTAATTGATACAAGACCACCGACAGAAGATCGAACAAGCCAAAGTAGTATTGTGAGATGTCTTGAAAACTCAAAAAGGTTACCTGATTAAATAAACACACAAATTTGGTCACGCTGGCCTGACGATATTCGCATTGTATGTGTTACCAATAAGTTACCACAACTTCTGGCACCATACGACATCACTCCCGGGACTACTGAGCAGGCAGAATCATAAACTTGAGTATATCACAGAATTTTCCCAAGGCTAACGGAACACCGCTGAGTCAAGTGGATGAACGAAATAGACATGTAAGGACACGTGAGATATAACTGGATCAATGACAGGTATTCCCCCAAGTCACATGAATGAGCGCTGCTTAGAAGAAAACAACAGGAGCCTGTAGAATGCATTCCGAACAGGTGGAAAGTCAGACAATGCATGCAGCAAAAGGTATAGTAAGTTCAAAGCAAGAACAACGTACTCAGAATACATGTTTGGTTACCATAGGATGGGTGCCGCAAGACAACCTGCTAGTGGTTTGAGCAACTGTAAAAGAAAATTTCCTTCAAAATGAAAAAACGCCTCTTTCCTGCGTCCAGCTAAGAATCCGGCCCATTCTGCTCTCGTGTTCACAACCAACGAATCAGTCTACTTTCAGCGTACATAATGGGAAGAGACGTTAAAAACGTGTCATCAGGCGGACACCGAAAATAGAGCGTTTAAATTTTTCTCAGTCATTCCGCGAACAAGGAAGTGCATCCCAAGTAAACACCAAATGTTCAAATAATCACAAGGTACGCGTAAGTTGTGAAGGACATATCGGCCATCGAGAGACGTTACGATACGCGACCTGTCTGATGATGAATCATACGGTAAGAAGATGATTTTCGTAGTCTAAAGGAAAACGGAAAGATTATGCACATTGCTAAACATCACTGCCTAAACTTTACATGGAAATGATAAGATTGTGTGATGTTATTAACCGAGACTGCTCAAAACCTAACTCAGACAACTTCACTGGATCACTCCAAAAATGACTTATCTGTGGATAGTTGATGCTGAACTGCATTCAATAAGCCACCTGTGAACGACAGACCGCCCGCGTCATCGTTTTCAACTTGGAGCCATACTTTGGTACACGAAGTTGTCCAGCAATAAATGATCACCAGTATATAGTGGAGAAAACAGCAGGAAGAGAACAGACAAACAAAAACGATCGGGTTTCACGAAAAAACAAGCTTGATGATACCGAGTCCACACTGACTAAGGAGAAAATGACATGCCAAGAAAAAACTTCCAACATGTGAGCTGGATGGCTGTCAACATTCCGACCACGTAAACATCTGCCAACCTCGCTCACCGAAACGGTCAACGGTTCCACCGACGGCACTGTCCCGTCAACAACACCGCACACACGCCGATAAACAACGATACCATCCAGGCAGGTGCAGCGAACAACAGTCCACACCGACCTGATAGCCACAACAAAGAGGTTGCCAATCCCAACCCAAGTTTGTAACAACACTTCGCACTTTGAA
>QNGE01000847.1:138602-163373 GCA_008508345.1 Paragonimus westermani
GAACCACCCGCTCCAAAAACTGTTTGTCCGGCGAGAACCGCGAATTAGCAGGACTCACGATTATTTGCTAGCAGTACCGCACTCGCGAGGGAACAGCCGGAGGTACTTCTTTGCAGTCCGCGTGTGTTTCGCCTGGAATTCTCTACCCCAAGATGTCGCTCACTCACCCAACTTAAATATTTTCAAAACTAATCTAGACTCATTTTTATCTACACAACCAAATATCGAACCCCCACACAGTGCTTAACTTCTGTAGAAAAAAAACTCACAGACGCATTTTTGTTTTTCATTGTACGCACATCACATACTTCCATCCTGTGGTAATTGTAAAGCTGATTGCTTCTTATACCATTAAAACCTTGAATTACCTTGAATAACATGCTGTAAATTCTTGAGCCACCTTCCTCATACACAATCAATCTCACCAGCATCTTGCGGATCGTCAGTGTAATCATGAACTAGAGAAAGCAAAACCCGGTCGACTTTTGTGTGTAAGTTCATCTGAATCTGAAACAGACCTCTTTAAAACAGGTTCACACAGCTGTTGAAATTTTTTGCTCAGTGCTTGTGACGGGGGCACTCTAAGCCAGTGCCGCGCATTCCGTTCACAACAAAATGCTGTTTCCGCCCCATTGATGCTTATATAGAATAAGGGGTATTAAAAGATTATTTTTATCACTGTCTGACGCAGATCTATTCTTAAGTTCGCTTCACATAAGACGCTATATTGATTTGTCTGTAGTATCACACTTTACGCGACTTGAAGTTATGCATATTTGACGTTTAACTGCCCAGGTTGTGTGTTCGAATAAGTCAACTAAACACGCAGATATGTAAGCATTTCTATCTTTACACATAAAATGGCTCCCTGACTGAACGAAAAAAGCAAATCAATGGATCACCCATAGTTTAGATTGGCTCGGAGACCACACTTAATCCTGGTACATCATACCAGCCTACGCCCTAAGTACCGCGCCGAACGTTAGGCCTAATAGCTGGCATGGAAATGGTCTAATCGCCTCTTATTTGTCACATGGGACTAACAACATTAACTGAGGGTGGTCGGCCATTGAAAATGCACACGTCTGATTACGTTCTTCGTCCTTCCTTTAAAATGCCCCGTACAAGTCGTGGCATGCAGCTGGAACGATCACTACTCGCTATTCGGGACTGTAGTTAAGCAGAACAGATAGTCAAAAGCCCGCGGTTACCGAGGACATACCTGAAAACAAAACACTCAGTTCACAAACCTCGACACATTATCAAGTGACAAGACATAACTCTTCTGCAGTCTCAGACATTCTACTCAGCGCTACGATCGGAAGTCACGGATTTTGAATGCAACAACTTGAACATCACTTTTTTCGATCAGCAGCTTCCACCACCGGCTATTTGACCCAGAAGTACAACAAGGGATACGAAACAAACAACGTGTAGTTAGTAACTAGTCCGATCATTGCAAGTCTAAGACGTTTCACACAATCTCAGGAAAAATCCATCACCTAGGTTGCAGCAAACATAGAAGGTAACTTTGGACCTCACCTGAATCACAGTCACGTAAACCCAGTGGTCGCTGAGAGTATTGTGAAACAATCCAAGTCGACCTTTGGCGGCCGAAATTTGTTTATCCAGCGGTATTTCAAATGGGTCGCGATAATTCAAACAGGATGCGACAGCTAAAGCTGGTTCCAAACAACCAAAAAGCGCACCAAGAATTAACAATTTCGCCAATTGCGGATTCATTGGAAGCCGGGCCAGATGCTCGCCAAGGGGACTCAATGGAGCATTGTCTCCAGGTAGCCCGATGTACGAACACTTTGAAGGCGGTGGCTCTGACTGGAAGTTGGCATCCTTACCACCACCATCATCATCATCATCAGAAATAACAATAACGTTAGCATTTTTCGTTGCGTTTCCCGCCATCTGTTTCCGTTGTTTTCGTAACTGTCTCGCTGTCAACTTCTTTTGCTGACGCGAAAGATGCCCACAATCTGATAAATTGAGTGCCTGAATTTCGTGAAGAAAGTGCAAAGTTCTCTCAACGGCTTTCTGGTCGGGGGGACTCATACAGTTGGCGAGGAACTCGCTCACAGGACCCAGCTGTAGAAGCTATAAGGAAGCGTCGGCAAGGAGATGAAACAGAACGTGTAATCATGTGGTCAGGAAATCAGTGAAGACAGAGTTACATAAGATAGTGTATATTTCCAGACAGTGAGTAAAAAATTGGCAACCACAAATTAACAGAAAGGGCTCGAACGAAGCTTCCAACTGCAACGTGACAAACAACATTACCAAACTGCTTCGGTGTGAAACCCACTATATACAAACCGGTTCTGTAGCTCGGATATACTTGATGAGTGTACCATAACGCTTGTCGAACAGTAACTCCATCAGTTTATTTCGGTGAGCCAGAAAAGCCCCTAGTCGCATTACATCAAGTGAAATTTCTAATCAGCCGGTGGCTGCTTTTCTGACACGACTGTCTGAAGTACTGAACAGACGACAGGCAAAAACCCAATCGCCTCTTCCATTGTCGCTTATCGTTCTGACCTCGTTGAAGACCTCCAAATCTCTCCGTGGATTATAAGCACAAGGCGAGAATACCCGACGATCGGTAACAATGGCGAAGAATATGGCGTGAACCGAATTCTACAGACGATCAGTGAGAATTCAGGATGCCAAACCAATAGAATAAAAGGCAGACAGTAAAGGGTTCAGGGTGTTGGAACTATTCGCACACAGAGGATTTCTAGCCATTTTGAATGGGTGCTGACTGCTAATGAACATGAGCTTGTTTGACGTACCCGAAAAAGCGGAATAAACCTTGGAACACGGTTTGCCTGTGTCAAGACATGCGTACAGTTTCGATGGTTCATGCGCCAGTACACAGTTTTGACAATTTCGAACCAAGCGTTCGGTGTGAACGCCGACGTCTGGTCAATAAACCTAACTGCGGATCATCGACTAAAAGCGATAAATTGCCAGGATTGTCTAGTGAAATTCCGGTGCAACATGATACCGTAAAACCAACGAAAGCATGACACGACCAACCGACACCAAACAACTGTACGAGAAATCTTACAAACGGCTAAATCCCGTTCAGTAACACAACATTATTTCTGTGGCTGCTGTCAACATTTTGGCAGTTGAACATTATTGTACACTGGTGGGATAGAATCAGGACGGCTACTGGAAATTCCGTGTTCTGAATAACTATCTTTGATCGCATTGTGAGTGTCGACGAATTGAAACCGTCCTTGTGACGGCCAGTATGGCAGCTTTGACCTGCCTCGATCGTGCGCCGCGGACTCGACAGGTCGGTGTGAATGAATTAGTCGAATTGGGCAGATATT
This sequence comes from Paragonimus westermani, assembly GCA_008508345.1. Classification (NCBI taxonomy): domain Eukaryota; kingdom Metazoa; phylum Platyhelminthes; class Trematoda; order Plagiorchiida; family Troglotrematidae; genus Paragonimus; species Paragonimus westermani. The sequence goes on from QNGE01000847.1 coordinate 141,956, forward strand.
TTGACTGGATCAGACGGAAAGCGAGCATAGATAACAAAGGTCACATCGACCCTTACATTAGCCACGTCCATTGACACTCCCCGCATTCAGCGAAGAACTGTGAAAAGAAGCTAGAAAATGACGTAGGCGTTATATCATTGTGTCCTCATCCGATTTTACGGTCATCTAGTGGGACAAGATAAAGAATCCGTGTATAAACCACGATGCTTTCTTGAAAGGAACGCTAAACTGTGTTCCACTAATGACGTACTTCATCGTCGTACTCGCCCGGCTGCGGAAAATAGCAGAAAAATTGACAGATGCTTTCAATCTGTAGGACGTACAAGTTGTGACCTCTCATAAACAGAATATCAGAGGTCTGGTTTTGAAATGTAAGCACTAAGAATCACTGACGGAACTGCAAAACTAACAGCCGAAAAGGTCAACCATATTCGATTGCGTGTTCCAGTTTCCAGAATAAAGGCTAACCGGATGACATTTTTCAATCTAAAAAATAACATTGTTCTGTTAGCTCAGAGCTCAGGTGTACACGAATCATCGTTATTTGGATCTCGTTTAAGTCTCCGCAAAATAACAGTGTTCCAACAGGCGTGTAATCCCAATGCTGTACGATAGAAAATAGTGAGTGGTTTGAGGAAGACGATTTTCCGCTTTGACCTTTGTATCGAAGGGAGAACCTGGATATTACTACTGTTTACCTCGACGTGTAATCAACCTTCAATGTGTAATCGTCAAAACAAGCCGTAACCTTCAGTCAAACAAATGCCCACTTTCCTGACCGGACCATAGTATCAGTAATCAGTACAGGACTGCTATGACGGTTCCGATAAAATAATGTGTTTCGCACTATGTCATCTCATTTTTGTTTTCTCCGGAAGATGTTGCAGAAGGTATGGTGTATGTTTATATACACCGTTTAAAAAAATGCAAGTGTATCAAACGACCACGATGTAAGCCTGTACAACAAAATCAAGCGCCGAAAATGAGACTGTTACAGATACTAATCGATCACCGTATCATCACACCAATGAAGTGAATAAAATACGTGTTCATTATGAACAGCTGCACCTAGTTAAAATAACATGTTGAAACATGGCAGTCGAATCGACCATGGTGAACAAGTGATAGTCGACTCTCTCTCTCGCGAGAGAGAGCAAACGTACTTTTATTCGCAGGATCACATCTTCCAAACGCATGCGCAACATCTCCGGTAACAAAAACTCGGGCATCACATTATCGTACACGAATTTGGAGAACAAATGGTAGCAAAATCCTAATCTGACTCTAGAAAGAGAGAACGAAAAATAGGTAAGAGAGTGATTAAAGAACCAACCGTGAAAGCAAAGGTTACGGCATCTGGATTTAGTTAAATAAGAAGGTTCACGATAGACAGTAATCGAGACCATAACATTTGAGTCCATTTATATACTACTGAGTAAAATGAAGCTGAGGACCGGTGAGTGAAGGTTTGAAAGAACACACAAAATTCATTCTGTCAGATTCCAACACAACGGCGTGCACCTTCAGTAATCATCGCACCTGGTAAAAGTCGAAGTCACACGTTTTTGGAAGAAACAGCCAAAACAACCAAGCTTATAAACTGGTGCCCTGATTCAACGCCGACCACCAACAGAATACAAATCAGCATGACAATCAGTGCACAGGTATATGCGCAGGTGAGCATCAAGGCACCAACAAAATTGTATTCACTCAACCGTGGCCGGGTTGTTTACATACAAACGCATTGAGAAGGACAAAAGTAGTCGAATGCTTTCACAAAGAAGACAAGATTAGCCAAATATTACGCGGCATCTTGTCAACCAAACCGGTGCATAAATTACCCAATCCTGATTTTGCCTGGAGCACAAGCTAAGCGGAATTCAAGCACGAAAATAAGGAAACATTTAATCATCTGAAAGCCTAGACCATCGAGGCCCGGTACACGTATGCATATATATATATGCGTAAAGTGCACCAACGGTACATAAAAGAGAGCACATTTTGTCGCCTGAAAAATTTCGTAACGACCGCGTGAGTAGCGTACGGTTGATAACGTACTTTATGCACCAGTTATGAGCGGTTTACGTCGTTGTCTATGGAACAAAACGTAGTTTCTATGCCAACTAGGTGATTTTCGACAGAATAATGGAAGCACTCCCGTATGTCCCACATCCCTCATCCGGAGTGAAGTCGCACGGGCCCTGTGTCAAGACAACTCAGGACTTGAGAGATAAAATAAAGAGCACAGTGGGTAAATACATTGAAGTCGAACAAACGCGTGCCAGCGCGAAGCAGGTGATTTGATAAAATGTAACCCAAGTGATGTTCATAATCCGACAATGATCGGCAGTATGAAATGTAGCAGAGTGATAGAAATGGCATTTGCTCGTACAAAACCGATGAGTTAAAGTCGACGATACAGGACAACCTGGGTGTGTACAAGATGATCATATACATATATATACGACATAACAAGCTGTCGCCTTCTTAAGAGGGCCACGAAAGTGTTAGGTGGTTCGATCCGGAGCAGTCATTCAAAGAGCACCCGTTTCATGGCAGATTTTCAGAGCCAGCTCCACGAGGATAGAAGAGCACAAAGCGGTCAATTAGCATTGAGTTCATTAAGCAGGAAACAGAGAAAAGTCACGAGGTTCCAACCCGTTCGAGCAATCGTGCAAACGGTAGAATTGCTGGTTACGTCACTGATGGGTGAAAAGATAAAATCTTACGGAAACCAACCGCACTGCCAAGAGCAGCTTGTAGCTTTCACCAATCACGTAAGTTTCAAATGAGGAAAGCTATAGAGAGCAAGAATAACCGACTCTTTGTCATCCAGCAAGAATCATGTCAAAATGTGAGACCAAAAAACAAAGAGAGAGAGAGCAAACAGAGACAAAACATGAGAGTGAACACAATAAGACACCTACTTACCGGCCGGCTCGACCACGACGTTGTGCGGCGTTGGCTCGACTAACTAGCATGGGTGCGAGTGAGTTCGTGTTCGAAGATGCATCATAGTTCGTTACTTTGATGCGTCCACAATCGATCACGTACACCACATCCTCAATGGTGATACTAATTAAAGAAAGTGAGAGGGATATGCGCAGATAATAAAGTTGTCAGGCACAACATGTGCGCATGACAAATTATGAACTAAGAGAAACGGTACGTCATCAAAGCGGACTGACGTGAAGCATCTCACGAAGATATGCGTGTGTTCTATGGTCGGGCGGACTAAACCGGAATAAGGTCACTTCTATACATTAGGGAAAATTGTTCCGGGTGGAATAATGCACCCTCGTCAGTGTGAAATGAGGCTATCGAATGTGTTCTGAGAACACATACAATGAACCACATGTTATTAATGATTGTGTGTAAGTGCAAGTGAAAAAAACAATGGATTAGTGATGGGGCTACGTCTACGGCAAAAAAAATCAATGGCACGGTAAAGGAATGAGAATTCGGAGGAGTGTAGGTGACGAAACGGAGATACGTGTAAATAACGGTTGACGAATACACTTGCTTCATAAAAAAAAATCTGGACACATCACATCTCTGGACCTCAATTAGTGTTGTTAACAAAAGGAGGATGTATTGCAAATTTCGCCCTATACCGAAGTTGCACTTAATCGTGTGTTCGCGATCGAACGCTTCTCACGAACTGTACGCACCTTGACCTTGTCAGCTTTGACACATCCTTGCCTTTAGGAGCAACATCACCGAATACCAACCGTGTATCGACTGATTCGGATTCCGATTGCCACAACGTTCTGACAGTGTCTAGCTAACATGTGACCCAGTATGTCACATGACAGGAAATGCTGGACACTTCTTAGGAGATTCATGTTTTAGATCTCCTTTTGCGCTCTCCTACTGACAGTAAGTTTGTTTTTGAAGCCATTTAATTAAGTTGGCTTACAGGAAAATATCGGTACCGATTGTTTATGCATTGCCGCCAATTATGAGTGTAGCAGTTGTGCCACAAATTCGAATCACAACGATACGCATGACGTTGGTTGAAGAGCAAGCCACGGAGTGTGACCAGTTAGAGCTAGTAACGAGACGCAAAAGCTGATCGAAAACGACGTTACATAAAATCACTCGAATATGTCATCATGATTTACAGAAGCAGAAAACAGTTTGTGCTCCATAGATATTTCCACGGACGTTACGATCTGGCTTTGGTACTTTATTTATCAAGATAACTTACAGTCCGCATACTCCAAACAGTTTCGAACAATATACGATAAGTTAGTTCTGACAACAACAAATGAAATGGCAGATAAAATAGAAATCAAGAAAACGAGATTGAAGGCGTAAGAACATCGGCGGGCGTAATAAATTATTGTGTTTGAAACCACCACTAACCAGCAGCATAGAGATGGCCCCTAACCTCAAAGATAACAGCAATGTTCAACAGGACGGCAAGCGATCATAAAGAAAACGAGCATAGTAACGTCATGCAGCCCTGGGATTTCATACAGCTGCTGCAATGGGCTGAAATTAACCTACCATACAAGTAACTGCTTATACTCAACTTGACCTATCTATAGGCAGTAACAGTGTTGACCACATAGGATGAGTATATAGAAGACTCGGGTGGTTGAGCGTTTCGTCCTTTTTAGTCTTGGATAGGACTTCAAAATGCACGTACCTAAGCGCGATACCAAGAATGCAAAGTCCATCACAATCCCTGTTGGTGATTCACATTAGCACCTACTTCGGTATCAACCAGCATGCAAGTTCAGTGGATACAGTACACATAATCATCAACCGTAGATAGACAGGACTGTTATTGTCTCCTATCAAGATGATCAGACGTCCAGGGCATTATCCAAGATTGATTGGGGAGGGAGTATGAACGCCAGATTTGTCTCAAGCGCTAAAGTCTTCGCGAGTCACAGAGGCGGTGGCAACAGACTTCACGTGAGATGGCGGCTAATCGGGCTCGGCGGCGCATACGCTGCTGCTGTTTGGCAGGGTTGTCTGTGAAATACGTGCACTTAATAGCTCCAAACACGCCTTACTTATACTTACAGCTCGGCTGTCTGTTTGCCAGGTGTACGCAACTTCACGTTGAATGTATGAGTATAGACAGGGTAGCGTTTGGGTGGGTCCTCTCCCTTCTCCTTTTTTGTTCTTAGCCATGGTTTGTCCCCTTCTTCATGGTTGCAACAAACATCAGCGTGAATCACTGATGCATTGTGGTTTTTGACGACGATGCTGGCGAATGATTAGAGCATGCCTGGTGTGCGATCAGTTTGCTAGCTGCCAGCCAGAGTTCAGCTCGCAGTGTGGCCGCAAATATCTAGTAAAAACGAGCTGTGGCGACAGTCCAGTACTTACGTTCGAAGTAGCCTGGCCAAAAGATGTATCTAAACATGAAAGCTGTTAACATGTGTGAATGATGCTCAATTTAAAAAAAACGCTTACATCAATCCGTACTAAGATACGTTTGTTCTCAATGGTTAGTTTTCAAAAACTGGTTGCATTCTTGAACTCTTCAACTGACCTAACGGCGCTTCGTTAAACTGATCTGAACCAATGATAGCGCTTCGCCAATGGACTATTCTACGTTTTCCGGTTGACATAAATGTTAGACACATTTGGACTAATCACATTTCGTTGTCCTCAAACGACTATGCGGTTGGTATTTCCTCAGCACAATTACAGCCAATTCTTTGTTTCAGACGTTATCAACAGCTGCTATACATTGAAGTCTAAGCTATACAAACACCAGTCAGGGCAACTGATCAGATCTATCTATCTAGAGGATTGTGCACGCAATCACGTCAATGTTTGGCAGCTGCAATGGCTATGTGAAGTTTCAGTTGACCGGAATCAAAATACGAAGCAAAACTCGAGAATAAAGAGTAGAAATGCGGCAAATAGTCGTGACAATATATGTGGGCAAAGATGATCTGAATGTTTGAATAAACATATCAGAAGGAACTACGCATACACGGAAAAACGGACCGCACGATTTCAATTATAACAGTCCATTTCATCCAGATTTCATCACATAAAATTAACACAAATACTTTGGAAGCATAATTCAAGCAAGGTTAATGAATCACTGAAACATATCCGAGGCGAGACAGTACTGTGAAGAGTCGTGACAAAATTGATCAGAGTTACTCGAACTGGAATGGATGCTGTAGTGAGGAAGCCAATGGACAGACCTCATACAATGTCACGTAGGTCTGAATCATTTTGGCAGAATTTGAAAGGATGTGGATATGTGAATGGCAAACCGCTAGTGAACTACACAGTATAATACACAGAAGCGAACAACATGTAAATTCGAGTTTTTAAATCTTAGACTATAACGCGGTTGTCACTTCACGACAAGTCAGGTCAAAAGTTAGCTGGATGTCCAAACATAGACAGCGGGAACAGTCGCCTAAATCCGTGACTGTGTGGTCAGAAGTCGGACATCGCTACCACTGAGACACTGGGAGATCACAAACACGGCTGAAACGTTAACCTGGTTTCATTGTGGTCGATCCCATGGTTACAAAGTAGTAAGACCAAACTTCGGTGTGCAACCCGAACAACAAAACATTGGAGAGATGACGTGTGGAAGAAAACGTAACAGTATAGCGTGCATTGACCTATCACGCATGATAAGCCAGTAGCTAGCAGAGCACAAAGATTCACCTGGTACCCCACGTGATGGCACATGTGCTACGCACGCGTCAACATGACAACCAAGACAAAATGTGACAGGAGCAATGCACATACCAGCATACTTTTCCACCAATTCGCACTAGGTTGTTTAAATCAAATAGTTGAACAGCTGCATATCCCAAAACCAGAACCAGGACAACCAAGGGGGAAAACAGAATAACCAAACGTTTTCTGAACCATTTGCTTCCACTAAGAAACCCAGAAATACGGATGTTCACAGCTAAACTCTGGGAATTAAAACTAATCAAGATTTCGATGTTTAGGTGGGTAGTTGATAATATGGACGCTAGTAAAATTAAATTTAGTTCATCGTATCTCGGACACCTACCGCCATGCCACACGTGAACGATACAAATCAAGCTTCAACCATAAGGCCAGAACGTATAACCCACCTAGTCTCGGCTATATTGGTGGCGATGATCACTTTGCGCTGACCCGGTGAAGGTGGGTCGAACAGGCCACGTTGCTTAGACACAGCGAGCTGTGAGTGAAGTGGGTAAATGCGAACAAGATTGCTTGACTCGCCGAAAAGATGGGGATTGCTGGCTCGCATTTGCTTGATCGTCTCACGGATAGCCTAAAAACATATAGAATGGTATGAGAGAGAAATGGACACTAAAAAGAGATTATACCAATGCGTGCGCAGGATTCACTCGCGGGCCTCCGCGTGTGTGCATTACATCATCTGGCAGGTAACAAAATGAAAGTGCATATGGCAAGAAAGAGTACCGAAACATCGTACACCAAAACACTGTAAGACTATTCGAGCTGAGACGGTCGTACTTGACATAACTCACACTAGCAGATAGAATTATCAGCTCCATCCTAATTGCCGGGCAATGCACTGAACAAACTTGGAAGCATTAACTGTGTTATTTCGGACTATACCACAGAACAACCGATAATGTATACCAGGGATCCTATATTAATGGACAACCAGACGGAGTGTGTTTACCAAATCAAGTGCAGCGATACCACTTGCACGGGAGAAGCAAGTAGGCAATTGAATGTGCGTGTTGCTGAACACAAGTGACATGCACAGTTTCCTACAAAAAACGCACACCAACTTCGAAAGCTAGAGGAACATCCGGCTGTCGCGCTACATGTAGCACCAGAAAACCACAGCGTGTTTTGATGAAGCAAGAGAGATTCATAAGGATCTGCCTCCTCATGCAGTAAGATGCCGTGCTGAGGCACCGATACTCATACCGAACACACATGAGTCAACTGCAACGACAGCAAATCCCTGTCTGAAGTGTGGCGTTGATTGACAAATAACAACAGAGTCACAGATGCTCCCTATCTACACTCGTCCCACTGTCAATGAATGAGCAACAGATTCGGCCAATCCGTTCAGAGGCAACGAAAGCTTCACGCGACCACTGATTCTTTTCCGATACGACTTTGACTAAAACACCCCCTGAAGAGGGCCATCTGAGATGCTTGAAACGTTAAGTATTACGACTTGCTCATAAAGTTATGCTCTTCTCACCCTACTTAATGCTGAAGTGCCAAACACCACGTTCAAACGTAAGATATCCGCACCAAATGTAGTACGAATGAATTTGAATAGTTTGGGCGTCGTGTTTAACATGTTATTGATAAACAGATTAGGAATAACACAACGTTTCGAGCAAGTTGTAATACTCTACGTTTGGGACGAGTATCTGAAAATGTCGGATAATCAAACAAACGATATCAATGCACCAAAAACAAATGAGGATTGAACAACTGGTAGTGCAAAGCAAACGCATCAGCAGCTGAAACAATGAATTAATAATTGATACTGATGCGTAACGGTTACACAGCCATAACAGAACGGGATGGTGATCATACGAAAGAGAAGATTGTATAAAAAGCTCTATATCAAGCCACACGATCGGTATGAAGCTACCTACACACTGCAAACAGGTAATCAAGTTGCGGGCGGGAGTGGGAAGTAATCATTAACAGAATTTTCAATACCTCGCATTGGTAACAGTCCTTGATTAACAGGAACTGCAAACAAATGGCAGTATCACTTCAGTCACCGAAAACTATTGGCCGCCATCCTCCTAACAGTTCCTAGTCACACGCTGTGAAACACAAGAACACAAATTTAAAGGGATGGCAAAAAAGACAGGTAAGTATCTTCATTACAAATCGTCAAGCCATTGTCTGCTCAGTCCTAAAGTCAACCGAACCATTATTTGCACAGTGCCCGATGACTCAAACGACGAACCGACATCCCCGTTATATGGTTCAACTTTATAAACCTACACCGCCTTAGGGACTAAAATACTAAAGACGCTCAATCTCGGGCTAAGCAACGTCTGCTCACAATTTTCCCATTGTTAATGTATTAGTGCCACTGGATGCAACGATTAAATGCATGAGTTGGTGGCGGTCTACGTTCCATACCGTGAGCAATGATGTTTGGCATCCGTCAACTTGCATCGCTCTTATGACCGTTTTGAAGCACGTGGTTAGGGCACGGCGAACTGACGGGGGCGACAGACTGTTGCAACTGTGCGCATCTCACGGTCTCTATATGTCGAGCACCACATTCCAACCTAGGAAGAGGAACTGTGTTACATGGAGAGTTCCGTGTGCTTCTGTCACGTCGTAAACCTCATGAACAAGCGTCGCTCGATCCCAACTGGTTCTGAAGATGACAAGACCTCGAGGACTTAAACGAAGGCTGATTAAAAGCTTGCGCAAAGACCGTGAGCACCGCTGGGTCGAACACTCGACACAGATGGAAAGAGCGTTTCTATCTGGGAATGGTAGGAGGCTCCCTTCCCTGACTCGTGAGTGTATTGTCCGTCGAGTCAGCATAAGTGAGAACACATGCGAAAAAGATTAGTCACTTATCAACGGTCAATCGGAGCGACCTAACAGGTGGGCTGAAAACTTTGAGGAACAGTTTAGCAGGCCTCAGCCATACCACGTACACGACGGAACCCGAATGGTCAGTTACTGTGTTCTGGAAGCAGAACTCGTCCTGGAGATCAATTTACTGCAGCGCAACAAGGCTACCGGACCATACCCCTCTCTCCGTCTTTCTTCAGAACTGGCGGAAATCCTCCGGGTGAATTGCGAAACTGAAGGGACACATCCCGATTGGTGCATTTCAAGAGTGGTTCTCTTTTTCAAAGAGAGAACCAGGAGTCTATGTCACAACCACAGAGGAATCAGTTTAGTGTCTGTTACACACAACTTACTTGCTGGTCTTCTTTTGTACCGGCTCACCAAGCCCAGAGAAAGTCAGATATCTGAAGAACAGACAGGATCCCGACTCAGCCCAAAGTGCAACGATCATGTTTTTACTCTGCAACGAATCTTGGAACGCCGGCACTCTTATAGACAGCTGACAGTCGTGGTCTGTTTATACCTGAAAGCTGCTTTCGACTCAATTGTACGCGAAGTTCTGCGGAACCAACTTTTTCGCACGGGAGTTCCCACAAAATACGTGAATCTGCTGGGATCACTGCATGGTCAATCTGCATGCAGGATGAATGTTGATGGACGACTGTTTCGGGCGTCCGTCGTTTTCAGTGATGTTCGTCATGGATGTTCGATCTCCTCCTTCTTACTCAATTTTATCATGGACGACATTCTGGAAAGCGCGCTTGAAGAATCAGGTGGGCTCAATGTTGAGCTTTTTTCTGACGCTAGTTTGACCGAGTACGCGGACGATATTGCCTTAATCAGCCGCTCTGCCGAAAACATGCAGACCACGTTGAACAAGGCGAATGACAGGGCTGGTTTGTATGGAACTGCGCTTCGTACCTTCAAACTGCAGTGTTGCCTTAGGACTGGGAGACCTCCACTCCCACTTTCCCCACTGCAGATAATCTACTCGAGACTGTGAGCACTATCTCGTCAGCTTGTAATACTGCTGGTGAGACATGAGCGAGAACAGCAAAAGCCCGAAGTGCTTTTGCCACCTTGCGTCATCTGCGGGGTCGAAAAGACGTTCGGTTATCACTAAAAGGAAAGGTATACAATGCTTGTGTACGCTCTGCTTGGGTTTATGGTTCGGAAACATGGCCCGTTCGCAACGAATATGTTAACAATTTCCGTGTTAGACCATCGTTGTCTCCACCAGTTAGCCCAAACTACGAGGATTGATCGCATGAGCGTATTCCGAGACGCTAGGGACCAACTGGTCAGTTAGCCACGTTGCACAGCCTACAATGGATGGGGGACGTGCTTCGCAGGCCAGCAGAGCGTTCACCGTACCAGACGTTGCATAGTGGAACCAAAAACAGTTGGGTGAAGCCAGGAGGTAGTCAGGCAGAAACGTGGTCACGAAATATGAAGTGACTGGTCCGGTGAGCAAAGTGGGTAGATGTCGCCTGCCTGGCTGAAGTCCTCGTGGTCACTCAAAGTGCTGATTACAAACGCTATCCGACATGGTGTCAACGGCAGTCAATGAAGTACCAGTATCCATACCATTTTTAGTTCTTCCAGTTAGTGTTTGTTTGCTAATTTTTAACGTTCTTAGTAACGTTTTCTTCTAGGATATTCCACGTCACTGTTGAGGTGAGCGGCGGCGCGAGCCACAGTCTTTTGATCGGGCCCTTAGCTATTACGACAATGATGATGGCCTTAAGGCTTGGGGTGAAACAACGAAAATGAAAGCATGTCAATCTTCCTGGATGACTCCATCATAAAGCTGAGATCGATTGATATCAAACAGTCAACATGATTTCAGGGAAGTGAAACATAAACAGGGGGAAAATGAACAGGTCGTTACATACAATCGATGTTGTGAACTTGAAACCTCCACATGGACAGACTGCCTTCAACCAAAAACTGAACAAACTCTCGTAAATAACGACACACATGACCACTAGAAATGCATGCGCCGGAAGCTGTCACAATTTCTAAAGTCTCCACAATACGGTTCGAACACCCAGAACAGCACAGTAGGCTCAGTTAACATTCTACATAGAAAAGCAATTAAATCCGTTGTTTCACACAGTCAGTGGCTTACCATAAAAATGATCCACAAAAGCAACATCGTGTCCAAACTGAGCACAATACAATAAGCCCTGATCAAACATCCTCATTCGGGTTTAAGGATGTAAGCTCCCCATGAATCATACACGACGAAAGTTTTCGCGTGCAAAGAGTAGCACCGAACTAACAATCATTACCCTATTCATTAAGGTACCGAAGACATCCGAAAAAGTTACGAACAAGGAAAGAAGGAAACATAAACAAAACCCCATACACAGTTTTTCATGGTTAGAAAGCCACGGGCGATCATGGAACGGTCGAGTGGGATATTTCTGGAACCAAACACCACGGCAATCCTATAATAGATATTAGGCAACACCTCTAGGATCTCAACCGATGGAAAACACTGTAAGCAAGGGGGAAAGTGCTAAATTAGGCGGCCTGCACAAAGGTGGCTTAAGGAATGCAAACATGAACTTGACACACTTACAACAAGCGTACTACATGCATATGGAGACTTCCAGATGACAAATTAACGGTAGACGTTTATTTTGGGTGGACAACCAGCAGACTTTGAGGCTGAAAAGGGAGAACACTACCACATGCTCATATGTACGGGAGGTGGAAATAAGTAACGACTTGCCCAAGAGAGGAAAACTGTAGAAAGGAGAATATGCTTACTACGTTGGCGTGATTGTATGTAATTGTTTGCATGTCATTGGGTTCAAACATGACTCTTCACAGTTCATCTGTCCACTGTCGATTGGAGGTCATATATATTCAACGATGTCCTATCTGTTTACCCCTATCTGCTTGAGTGCGTGCTTGGCAAACTGACTTTTTTGCATAGGGGACGGGCGAGCCTCCAATCGATTCATTCCTTATCTATGTTCTGCTGCGTCCGACATTTTCAGTTGAAGTTTGCTCCTCATTTTTCCAACACCAGTCATTACTTCTCGAATTTCAAATCTCTTCGCACTAACCGCCGAATGGGCACAATTTCTGGATATATATATATATATATATATATATATATATATATTGGAAACGTAGTATGGAAGCTGTTACGAAAAATTTCAAGGGTATTTTCAGTCGACCGGCGTCAACCATCCGTTCTTAAAAGATCATGGTAATAATGAAAAATTAACATGCGGGTGATGAGTATCATATAAGGGTACCATGAAAACTCACCGCAATTCCAGGTACGAAAATCAGAATGGATCCATGGTCGCTAGTTTGAAGAATGTAATTTGTAAGATGCACAATCAGATCGCTCATAGGATAGGCATCCACATCAACGGTACGCAGTATTTTCAGGCTGTTGGGTGATTGACTGAAACAGAGGGCGTAAAGTATTACGCAACCAAAATAAACTGCGTCAATACTTCCTATGACCACTTTCGACCATAACAGGTAAAAGACAAACTGAATATAAACAGGTCACCAATGGAGTAAATCATATAAAAGCATGAGGAATGTGGAATGATAACTCTGACGCAACCTCGGTAAGTATTTATGAACTCAAATATCTATTATGCAAGGTATATGGACAGCCCCATGGTCATCAATCATGTCATCAATCACATGACTACTGGGTCCAACTCTGGTTACCTGTAGTGCATCGGTCTAGGAGTGAGCAATTGGAGTGGATCTAGCATACACGCAAACCAGTACACAGTGTGGCGATAAATTGCATAGTTTGTGAGCATGATAGCGTGAGTTCGAACCAAAGTCAACTCTATGACCAGTGGCCAGGAAACAGTACTAAATCGACACTGCTGGGAACTTTCCACACAACTTTTGGATGTAATCCATACGGTAACGTTGTGAACAAAATGCTAAGTTTGGGGAGACTAAAATAAAATTACTCAGCGTATCGACAAACATTTGAGAAGTAGATGTGTAATAAGTGTGTCAAAAATACTCCACTACCTCTAATCAATTGAGGACACCTTCTGAGTGGGCCAACGTATGCGCAGACTATCCAAGAGGTAAATACGGAGAGCAAAGAAGCTTGGATCAATTCTTAAGCAGTAAAAGACATCCGCCTGAAGCTAGCAGCCAAAGTCAAAGACAACCAAAGAATGTACATGAGACTAAATGAATTAACCGCGACCAACCATTCCGATAGGACGTACGTCATGTGAGTTTACATGATTCTTTGTTTAAGCAATTAGCCCAAAATCATCCTTGAACAGTTATGGACATGGTTGACCAAAACCTAAGTGGGTTGCTGAATTACATTCGCGTGTTTTCAAAGTTATTACACGACATTCTTAGATGGACGGTACAGATCGCTTGTTCATACCGACACGCAGCTCTTTACGATTTTACGTAGACAATAGTCAAAAGAAACGCCTCAACTTCAAGTTATGGCGCGATAACTAGGAAAAAGCAAATATGCACACAGGAAACCGAATGAAGCTGAGCTTCCAAAAAAATGAGGGCAGCAGAAATATGTACTACAGACAGTTGGAGAGACCCTTTCACAAAGAGGCACTAGATTTGAGGCTCGTTCCAGTTAGAATTCATCAGCAGTGCATATACATGTCGAAAAATGGGAATTTAAAGCCGAACCACGTTCTAATGGGGCACTGTGGTTACTGCTGTGTTATCCACACCACACGATGCGTGCTAGAGTTATCACGTCCGAAAGCAATCACAACCGCATGCGAACACTGCTCAGGTCACACAACATCCTGGAAAGATACTGTTCTGATAACTCTAGTCAATAAGTGAATGCTGACGAATCCTGACAGATACAAGAATCGAGCGCAGGACCTCTTTTGCAAAGAAGTCAGATCAAATATTCAGATGAATACGAAAACTGTAAGCGAATGTAACCGGTGCACAATTTAAGGCAACCAACACGAATGGTGTCAACATTGATTGGGTTCAGAGAAATGAATTTGGAATGCAGCTTTAGCTACTTTTAGTACACACAGTAGTACGAGAGTTCGGACAAAGTTACATTGAATGACGACCAAGGAAATATGCAGCGCGGTTGTGGAAGAAGTTGGGTCACGGAAATGACAAAAGCTCGGGACGCCACTAGTTCACAAGCGTTCTCAATGAGTTAAACCGAGTCCCTTTTATGACACACTGATTAGAAAACAAGTCACATATTCTGACGTCGCCTTGGTAACCTGTAGCAAGAAAGCCAAGTCAACAACCAACCCAATAGCACCGTAATTACTAACAGGCACACTACGTATCGTTGTATTCCAAACTGTATGAACACGTTCGCCTTGTCTAACGGGCTTCATTGGGAGAAATATGTGATACATAAGTAATCAAGTTACAAGAAAGGAATCCCGGTCCAAGACATTGTACGATGAGTGTCGACTGGTTGCCATCGATTGCGATGCGCAAGCACGAAACTAGTGACTGACGGCGAGGCCAGAGTTTCCAGGACGCTCACAACTGGCTACCAAACGCTCATCTCGCACTGCGTGCAGTCCCATCTACGTAGGAGTAACACCGAGGTAGCTGCAAGTCAGAATGACAGGGCATTTGCCTAAATGGTTGTGCAACCCTGTCAGTCACCCGTTGGCATTTGTGCGAATAAGGCCAGAGTTCATTCACGCAAGACACCGGCTTCATTCATTGCGCGTCATGTGCTCGAGATAAATCAGGACATTATCATTCCATCGGCATCCTCCATCATTTTCACGCACCGGAATAAACGTTTATTCTACTTTGCTGAGGCAATTGATATCACACGATTGAAGCATCCATTGTGTGTGCAGAAGGGACTGCTTATTAAACTAGCACTACCTTGGCAGTGCCTGTGGACTTTCTTTTCTTCATACCTCGACAGGATACTCTCCGTAAGTGACGATTTTGTGTACAGTTTGTAATTTTTATTTCAACATTGTGTATTTGATAAGATGCAATGCAATAAGATGCAATCGTGCAATATACTACTACGAGCCTGTCTTTTCAAGTTTACTTCGGAGAAAGCTTGTTGCAATGTAGCATCTGCTCTTTCAAGTAATTAATATCAAATTACCCACACCAATACAGAAAGAAGATATGTTGCGACATACTAACATTTATTCCATTCTCATCAGCCGCGGACGGAGAGCATGCAGGTTACACATGACAGACAAACAGAAATAGACAGGGTATAGACACGCATAGATTCAAGCCCAATGTCACGTCATCAACACCACAACAACTCGATGGGATGCCTTAATCATTCTTGTGCACAGAGTGTCGGCTGGTAAGTTCTGATCAGCAAAGCTTCGCGAAAAGTAATCAGCTTCGGTTCCCACCGAGCAACAATATTGTGAATGAGTTAAGTGGGTCAACTTGGTGACCTGTTATCCCGAGATGTCTAGCAATCAATGGTGCGAGATTTCGGGCAACGGATTCACCGGTTTGAGATTGCTGTGTCATCAGTTGTACTGACAATTTCTGGACGTATGCTACCACTCACATGTTGTATGTATACGACTGATTAAAGTGAACGAAACGTTATCATATCCCAAATTGTGTCTTCTTTCAACACTCATGAAATCACCTACAGTTCTGCTCTACACTTGTTCGCTTCCCAGTAACACATTCATACACCTAAAACAGTCTCACTTAACTGACTTTATCACAGGACCACAATTGAGCTCCACCTCTCACCGCTCATTTCAGCCACTCCACCGTTGTTATCCGGCCAGCTTAACAGTCAGAATGCTTGACAAACAGTTCAGTTCGTCGCTAAGTTCCCAGTGAACGCTACTATTTGCAAAAAGACGACCTCTAGGCAAAACTATGCGGCGAAGCGAGCAAGTACAACGGTACGAAATGAGTCAACATGGGCATCCCAAAATGAGCGACAGTCGTTAATGGAATGGCGCCATTGATAGCCGACGGAGGTATGATCAATTTAAGTTCAGGGTTTAAATGAACAAAATGGTCTTCGAGCGGCACACTGCTATGAAATACACATAACTGTGACAACCGGTCGCCACTGTCGTTGCGNCTATGAAATACACATAACTGTGACAACCGGTCGCCACTGTCGTTGCGCCGGGCATGGACGTCGAACATATTGTACAGCATTGATACATGGCTCACGAAAAACTGGGTTGGTTTAGAAGTTGGTACTCTTGCGCTTCGTGACCCTTTCTGCTACCTTGGCGTGGTGGTCAGGCTTGCGTGCTGTTTAGATCCTGAGGGCTGTGCTGACTGTGACTTCGGTCCTTGTGGGTTCAACCTTGTCAGATTGGCCGAAGGGAAGCAGCCAGACAAAAAGCAGATGCCTGAGTGTCTGTGGACTTCTATCCATTCTTTTCTTCGGCTTTGTTGGTGCATTGTATAGTGAATGGTCTGCCTGGCTTTTCATAGTTGAGCGAGAAATTTGCTTTTCATCCCCATCTTCTTTAGGTTGCACTAACCTGCAATCCTATACTGCAATGCTTCTTGTATTACACTTCACAAATCTTTCTTCCTATTTTAGATCTCGTCATTGCAGTCTCTCTCTGTTTAGTTTCCGAGAGATAAGAGTTTCCTTTCCTTATTAGCCAATCAAATGACTAACCAGCATTGGCCGGCTGGACAGAAAGGCCCCACTGGCACACCTCCCGGTCTTATTCCTTCGGGTTTACACTGGATATGTGGTGTGTTGGTGGAACTGCAATTGGTGCAGCGCAAGCCAGTTGCAGTGATATATAAGCGCAGGCGTCCTTTGGCTTCGGTCACTGTGACAGGCTAATCCGAATCGGATGCCGCCAACCGATGGTAAATGAGCCGTCCCATCGTCTTCTAGATTTGTCAGCGCCGGAGCCGGGTGTTTCTGGTCGACCACGTTGTCCGCAATTCACTCGCTGTGGACTTCGGACATATCAAACCGAGGTCTCCCATCGAGTTTTTAGATAATTGCGTCTTCGATCTGGTTATCACATTTTACCTATCATACCTCGTACACTGGTCCAACTTCGTTGGGCGACTTGCTCGTTCGGTCGCCAATGTTGCCCACAATCCGTCCGCTGTCAGCTTTTGGGCACATTTCATTGCCGTGTTGAGCCATTCCACCAAGTGATGAAATACTCGCGCCCATCACCACACCACTCAGCCGCATCTCGTCTGGAGTAACATAACCGAGTTTTCCGTTCATAAGACCAGTAAGTGCAACGATTTCCGGGTATTTACCTTATCTCGGAAGATCAAAGACGGTATCGTCGGTGTTTCCGTCAGCACCAGAACCATTGTCTGCTGGAAAAGGCAGATGCGACAAATGACCACAGATCCTGACTGAAGTGGTAATCCTGACGACATACGGACGACCATTCACTCAGATGCAGTCGATCAGGTTCTGCTCTGCCCTAGACCTTAGTGCAATCCACATCCCCAACCTGACCACGCGATTCGGCCTCACCGGCAGCACCTATCCTGAGGCACAACCGTGAGCCCGTTACAATAACTAAAATTAAATTCAAATGAAGGATAGTGCCGGGGAAGTGAAGGCGCGCTTCGGAGACACGGCACAAATCCAGTTTCCGACACTAGAGAGTGCACACTAGAGCAGCTTGCTGATCGAAATGCTTGCCGAAGAGCGCGGATGTTAAAAGTGTCAATGTTTGACGGTTTTCTTAGCATCAGAAGAGGAAGGTGAAATTGAGTGGGCTGGTCTGTCATGGTAACGATAACTTTCGACACCTGTTTGGTTGTTTGTGCCGCGAAAGTGGGTTGACCTGAGGGACCCCAACTCGAGTCTCCGACTCACAAGTCTGATCCGCTAGGCAACAGGAGGTAGGGTTTTCTTGAGGAATCCTACACACAGCCAATGTCTCAGTGGTCTGAATCATCCGGTAGTTAGAGACTTGCCTAGCTCGATGTCGCGGGGAACAAGAAATCAATGTCTGATTCTGATCACTGATGCGCGCAACAGATGCATCCGAAGCATCAACAGGCTAATGAATTGTACGGAAGTCTTTAGACCGTATTGAGCAATAGCCACCGGCCACGCCCAGTCGCTTGGCGATCGGTGTCCTCTGGTTAAGCGTACCTTTCTCAGCAGCATTCTTCCTCAGTCGGAAGACAGCACTGTTGCGACCATGAGAAAAGTTTCGTTGTGTGATCACAGGATAGTGTCTAACTGCTTAAGTATCCCACCACTGTGGTGTAACTCTACTCGATCCTCCGCTTATCCAAACCCCGACCAATCCAAATATCGCGCTAAAGATACATCAGGATTGGACGAACGGTCTCAGTGATGAGCCTTCCGTTATTCGCCAATTTGTCTGTTCCGTGTTCCACTAATTAACATACAGCTTATGACTTTGCATGTGCTAATACGATCAACCAATGACAGACGGTGATTTCTTTATTACTGTTGTACATCCACAAATTCGGCGTCCCAAGTCATGAATAACAACAGCTTGCTGTTACCAGCACTAGGTCTTATTAGTTGCGTGGGAGGTTTCAATTCAAGTAAAATTTCTAGAGCTATTCAAAGTCCCTAATTCCGACCCACGTGGTTAACATAGCAACATGAAACCGCATGGCAGTAAATGCATTTCGTCTGACTGCTCTCCTTTTTTGAGTGAAATGGTTTTACCTGGAACGACTGAAGTCCTGGTCAGCACAGCCCTAGGGATCGATGAAGTGCCAAGGCCTGATCACTCCACCAAGATAGCAGAATAGGGAAGGGTTGACGAATCAAATTTTCGCCAGTATTGCAGGCTGCATTCTGATACCTTAGAGCAGATGTCGTGGCTTGCTTCAGGCCGCATATGTGGGCCTAGAATGCGTGAGATTTACGACAAGCACATCCGTGAAAGGACAAGACAGCTAGCACAAGTTTGGAACGGCATCACACCGCACCTGCGTTACGAAAATGTGCACAACTACATCGGTCTCCCATTAACTGGCCAATCTTCTCCCCCAGAGAAGTGCAGTTTTTTATTATCTATCGGGCGACGGGGTGAAAAATTGACTGAGACAGCAAGTTCCATCAGAAGGACACTGTTTCGCATCTTACCCAATCGCGTCTGACGTTACAAGATTGGGCTCAGCGATTAGCCCTTCCGTGGGCTGATGGGACACAGGACAGCAACGATGGCCAAAAAGCAGGGCCGACTAACATGATCCAGAAAAAGTACACACCACCACGTTGGTGAGCCAAACGGTGATGGGCGGGCATCGTCCCATGAACGGCTCGACTAAGTCGTTTGTGTGAGCAAGCCTTCGCATTCCGGTGGTTTTTGTCACACCAACAGGCAAAGCGCTTCCAACTCGCCCGGTGAGGCGTGCCAGTTTAGTTGGCCCGCCTGCGGAAGTGGTGGAAAAAACTAGGCTTGCGTCCGCTTGGCCTTGTAGCCACGTTGCCGAGACGGCAATGGAAATCATTCCATGTCGGTGGACGGAGCAATACCCGACCCACGCATAGCCGCACTTTTTGCAGGGAACCGCGTCCAATAATCAGGACGGGTCCGCCAAAGGGGCTCACTGAGTGAACGAATGTTGTCGGGGTGGAGAGCACAGCTACCATCCTGAAA
Organism: Paragonimus westermani; assembly: GCA_008508345.1. Lineage (NCBI taxonomy): Eukaryota > Metazoa > Platyhelminthes > Trematoda > Plagiorchiida > Troglotrematidae > Paragonimus > Paragonimus westermani. Next base: position 162,088 of record QNGE01000847.1, read on the forward strand.
TCAGGTCAACCAAGTGAACGGGCCAGCAGCACGGATATGCCATTAGGAAACGAAGGTGCATTTTAACAAACCTGGAGGTGATTTGACGGACTGGTACAAGCAACAACTGGAGGCAGGCGCAGCGGACAAAAAACTGACCACTGCCACACCTTGCTAACTCTATAAAACCCTTACACAAGCAGCCCGGTGCTGTATGCGTAGTCAGAGCGAGTGTATGTAGGTTAGTCACGTGCGCCAAGTGATAAAAGTGGTTAAGACGTTCGACATGAACCGTTAACTTTTTAACTGCGGAAAAAACATCGCTCAAATTACGCGGCCATCTTACAGAAAGACAAAAGTCTAAGTAAACGTTTTCTGCTGAAGTGGAAACAGCGATCGACAGTTCGAAAAACATGTGCGAGTGCGTTTGCGACTCATCTGTACACAGTTAGCTGGTGCAATGAACAGGAGGAGCTTAGTAGCAAGCGTGAGAAGGTGGCACTGCAACTGATTAGTAAGGTACCGCGCCAGTAATGTGGTACAAAAAGCACGCACGTGCGTCTCCCTGACGTTGAGGTGCACCCCCGACACTACATGGACGGGACCAAAGCCAATGGCAATGATCAGCCAGAGCTTTGTTAACGTTCGTCGGATGAATTACGGACAGACATCAAAGCGACTGTTGTAAGGGAAACTAAAAGCAGGCAAGCGAAATTCGGCAGACCAGAGTGTGCAGCCTGGATATTCTCGAGGTTGGACTTCCGTTACTTCCACACGTTCATCTGTTGGTTGTTCGGGGACTTTTCAAATGGTGCGGAATTTTTCACCTGATCAACTTTTCACAGTCAATTTTTTCACAGGACATATATCAAACCGTTGTCACTTCAATAAAAAGTTTCGTCTTAATCCCAGAGATATCACGCCACAAGTGCATCTTCTTGCTTTCCTAAGAGGCTGTAGTGGCGTCGGCGTCAAGGACGTCTTTTATTCGAATTTGGCCGCTCTCCTCCGGACGACACGTGGTTCTGATATAGTCGTTCTGGCCGGAGATATGAACGCCCAGATCGGCCGCTTTGGTGAAGCCGAATCTCGTCTAGGTAGCAGGTTTGGGATAACATCACATCACTCGTAAAATGGCGGGCGACTATTGCAGCTGTGTGCTGAGCATAGGCTGTTTTTAGCCAGCACTAGTTTTAGACAACGTGCGCATCGTTGCTATACTTGGCGCCCTCCTTCTTTGAATCAGACCTGGTCTCAGACAGACCACATAGCTGTTAGTTATAGGTGACGGGCTTCCATTCAGGACT
>QNGE01000847.1:165976-186591 GCA_008508345.1 Paragonimus westermani
GTAAAAACACAAGAGATAGAGAAGAGAAAGATAAACGTAAAAGCAGTGGAGGTTCGTAAGAAAGAGGGATCAGAAACTTTCTTGGTACAGGCCCGTCAATGGATGCGACGTATTCTTATGTCGAAGTGTTTCCAGGCGGCGGTATGGATAATCGCGAAACACCTTAACCAGGTGGACGGCAACTGCTAATCTTCCTCAGCTGGATGGTCAAAATCTTCATAGCCCATGATCACGACGACTCTCGACAGCCTTATAGTTTCTTTCGATTATCGGCAGCCACAATGAGCGAGGTGTGAGATGCGACAGACGCTTCATGAACTACAGAGTACACGACCTAGCCACGGAAGATGGTGCGTTCCTATTCGCGGCTATCCGTCACGAAATAGCTAATGGTCGGCCACCACGTTGCTCATACAGCCACCCCAGTTGACACTGAACAGTTTCCGTATGAAAGAGCCAGATCCCTGATCCACTGAACAAAATACATTGAAAAACTACAATGGTGGTCGGGAAACGGACGTCTGTGACGCCACAACTGACGGACGCTGGTATTTCCCCATGACTATCCCCATGGAAACCAATCAACACTACTACACGCTGATGGATGACACTAGCCGGCTGAGCATAATGATCGACCGTTTGAAGTGGCCTGCAACTGCAATAACAATGACAGCGCCAGTCCCAACCCCATTTTTCAACAAAACTTCACACTTTGAAGGTGCAAAGTGCATCCCACACACACCAGACATAACATCCAACCAGTTCGGTAAAACCAGCATGCTCTCCGCAGAAAAACCAAGTAAACCGCATACTTAACACCAATCACCTTACTACCTAGCAAAAGCTAGGTTCCAAGATCCTCGAAACCTCTGAGTGCTCTTTCCAGAACATCGTCTACTACAAAGTTGACAACGAAGGGAAAGATCAGAAATCCCCGTCGAACACTATTTGATATGGGGTATGTTTGAGGAAGTTCCTTATAGATGTGCGCTCTGCAATCAGAATGGACATAAAATGACTTCAATAAACAAGCACATTTCACTGGAATTCCCATGACGGAGGCAGACTCGACAATTAAGTCGAGCAACCCAGTTAAACGCAACCTTATGTTCAAAAATACTACACCCGTTGGTTGATAAAAAAAGTGCTGTCCCACTATCCGTCGCAAGCTGACGGTATGATCGGTGACACGGCGGACAGGCCGGAGATTTGCCTGCTCTCTTATGTGATTCTCGTTGTTTCCAGAGCTGCCATGTTGAGACGCCTGAGCACGTTACATGCAACAGACGGTATTATTATTTCTGTGGCCGTCACAGGATGGTCTAGCACCAATTTTGCAAATGGGAACGACTACTGATAGCCACTGGTCATGAGGCACCTCTATAATGCCTCATGATTGGAAAACAGTGGCCGCTCTGATGTTAAGTAACATAAGAGGCACCACCGTATTGCCTGAACCAAGTGTGGTGCGAACCCGTCCAGCAAACTATAGGCACTTTATTAATCAGTTTTAAGATATCTGCACCAAATTTAGTACGAATGATGTTGAATAGTTTAGGCGTCGTGTTTAACATGTTATTGATAAACAGATTGGGAATAACACAACGTTACGAGCAAGTTGTAATACTCTACGTTTCAACCACCTCGGGTGGCTTTCCTCAGGAGTGTTGTAATTACAACACTTCGTTACTACTCTCCTGGGAGGACGGAGCTAATGTGGGAGATTCACATTCACGTTGGAGGATTGATGACAACGGGAAACGCAAGCATTCCGCGAATTGTCCGAGACGAGCGAAGTAAACAGCAGTAGCAACAACGAAAACAAGAGCAAATCGCTTCGTTCACTCGGACAACGTGGGTTTCAAGCCAGTATAATAAGCACGGCGAACTGTGAAGAAAAGCCGTGAAACATTCAAAACTAGCCTCAGATATTCTAACTACCACCGTCCCAACTTTTTGTTTAACTGCGTAAATGTTGGTTACATGAAAACATAAGGCGGTGAAGATCGAACTTACTCCTTTTGTTCTATCAACCATTTGTGAAATTCACTATTCGGTCCACTAGTGGCCTTGCGTGCGTCACCTTTGGACAGACCTTCACCGATGTAGCGACGCGTAAGGTAGGACTTTTGCTCGCGAGCCATATTAGCTATGGCTGCATCAGGCAACCAAAAACTGTAAGGCAGAATGACAGTTGAGAATCAGCCGAAAGAAAGACGTAAGTAGCATCGTGACTGTCATTACGCAGGATCCGTAACAACTAACCTACCATGTCATGCGAAGAACGTCTTCTAGGAAAAACGTTTGTACGGGAAACAATCGACCCGGAATATTCAACTTGGGGCAATTATCTAGTAAACGAAAAAGAAACGCAAACTATTGGCCAAGAGTAGGTAAGGCAAACAAACATGACATTGAACTGAATGTATCACACATAGAAATGAAGTATCGTCAGATACAAAACCAAATTAGATGAGACAACAGAAATCACGAACTTTCAGGTAGGGGATCGTGCTAAACATACATACTCAGAAAGAGATGAATGATTAAGGCAGAAATGCATAGCCACAATAAAACACGGAGAGTACAATGTGTACGACTCAAGAACATCAATACCACTGGAATGATGCTGATTCATCCAGAAGAACTCAGCTAGAACTCTACCTTTCAAAACAAAACAAAACAGTATTGAAATTAAAAAGACGAATTAATTTATTGAGAAGTTGTGAGAAGGGGATTCCAAATTACGTTGCCCAGAAGTGGGCCACCAAACTGGACTAAGCAACTAATATGAAACAATGCGTAAATAGAGCTAAATCACAGATGTAGAACATCTGCAGTTACATCTTGTCATTCCGCACCTGCTGAATGCCTCATTCTATATTACAAATGAACAGATGGGATTCTGCGTTCTGTGCAGAAGCTGCTCAGTTGCATTTTCTGTACAGAAAATGATACCAATAATCAATTACTGGTTGAAATACTGAGCAACTACTGATGCAGGAACCCGGGGATGTCCTGTTTGAATAGCACCACTGATCGGTCATAAACCAGAATACAGGCTGCCATAAGGTCCAGCAGGCCTGACACAACTGACTGACATTTGAAAACACTGCTGTTAGAATATGCCAGCATTAGTAGTGATGGCAATTACAAGTTAACAAGTAATTGCAGTGTTTTTATACATCCAACAATTGGGTAGACGATTTCTACCTCACGCTTAGCAAGGGGGTAATGCTGGCGAAAATTCAGAGATAAGTTCCAGTAGGTCAGCAATAGTAAACAGGCCACTTTTGGCCAAATGTACACTTATCCTGTCAGTGTTCTCATATAAACACTGAACTTCCTTCCTGGGGTTCCTGCCACCCAGTCTTAATTTTTAAATTACACCAGGTCTTATATGCAAATATCACTAGAACTAAGTGAAACCAATATCTGAGGACGCAGCATCACAGCATAAATTGAGACAGAAATGGTAAGACATGCAGACAGAAACCTACTGAAATAGGCTGAGATTTCATCGGCGTTTAGAGTCGCTGACATCAGAATGATCCGTAGTTCTGGTCGCAGCTTCGCAATATTACGCAGTACAGTTAAAAGAAAATCGCCAAGAAATTCTCGTTCGTGTACTTCGTCCACAATAACGTGACTGATGTTCTTTGTTAACCGCAGGACAGTGAAACATACAAATAAAAGAACGGAGGAAAATTCGAAATAGACACAAAATCAAAAAACCAAAAACCAACCATGAGCAATCAGGACGCTTGGTTTTCAAACTGTAATACCTGACTATGACAGTAGAGTGAACGTTCGTATACACCATTCGATGGGTCCACTCTGCAAATGAGACGAGACTCAGGTTTCTCCTTGCTAGCGCCAACATAGGTATCGACCATAGTAACAGGGTGTGTCAACCAGGGAGGATCGGGAAACCAGGGCACAAATTATCGCAAAAGAAAACGGTTAGGTTGGATGAATCGGTGGTGCTTAATGCGAGGTCGGTGGAGCAGTAGACATCGCGTAGTCTCATAGGTACTCACGCCCAAGTTTAACTGCTGACTCAAACAACAGTTTTATTAGCCACAGTTGACTTTGAGGTGTGTACTATACAATAAAAATGAACGCATCTCGTTAGTTACATTATTCTGATAATCTACTTGATCCTACCCTTCATATGTGGGCGTGCGAGAACAAGGACTGAAAAAATAACCTTTCAGGTTTAAACTCCAACTACCCAAAACGCAAGTTTTAGACCCAGGCAATTTACTGATATCCATTCGTCACCGGCGATCTAGCGTAAATCAAAGTAACGGAAAAATTTCAGCATTCACATCATTCAAGCATATGCTGGTTATACGTGGACCAACCGGATGTTCAAACCTAAGCACGTGGAACACGCTGGATGAGCGCAACTCAAACTGGCAATCGTGTGACTGATGATAGTCGCTATTACCGAACCAACTCGAGCTCCGGTGTTTCGTGGCCGTAAACACTGTACGGCTCTTATATACCCAACCGCCCTTGTAGGCAACACGGTGTGAACACGTTCACCATGCAGTTCGTGGGTCTTCAATAGGCAGACTCAGGGATGCGAAATCACGATTTAATACCCGTTTAGCATTGTCGTGTTTAATGGTTTACAATTTGCTTGCTAAAGCAAGACTACATTTTTATAATTCTGTTGATAAGTAACAAATTGGTCATTAAGTATAGCACCCAGCTTGTTCAGAAAAACGCATGAAACAACGGCAAGGGCCATGGTCAAAAGGACAGTGATGCCCATAAATAAGTTTGATGAAACCGACAGCAATCAGAAAGCGTGCAGACGAGTACCAGAATGGGGTCACGGTGAACAGCAACAGTCAAAACAAAAATTCAAAAGGGTCAATGGAATACGCGCACTACGTTATTTTAAAAAGGGAATATTTCCTTCTTACATGCTATTCATTACCGATTTTGGAATTGTATCAAACGTTATGTCAGCCTGGGAACACAGCACTTCACAACCCCACTGGGTTATGAAGGCACTACTCATTCTATGTAATTTCCTCGAAAGTTATCGATAGGGTTCAGTGACAGCCACGCATAGGCAAATCCGGATACTTGATACTACATGGTAGAGAGAACATAATTCGTTAGATAAAGTCGCCACACACTCTCCCTTCGACCGCATACACGTAACGGTGGAAAACGAAAAGCAGTGAAAAATAGAAGTTACCAGTGGTTTTCCAAAGCCCACTTCATCTTCGTTAAGAAAAACTAAACAGGCATATCGTAGAGCAAACATCTTTTAAACGCACAATAAGAGTCTGTGACGAGTAACAAAAGCCATATCCAAACATTCGGTTGCACGCTGCGATCACGAGAAACGATGGAATTACTTCCACTCTGTGTTCAGCCGGAACTAAGTGCCTAACGACTGATGAGGCCGAGCTCTGGTTGATCGGCGTGTAGCGCTCATCCCGTATATTCATTAATCGACTTGATCGTTTTGGTGGATACTACCTAGTCCACCGCCTGCTCGTCCCCTCAATGTCTATACTACCGCAGCTACAGACGAACATATACATACAACAGCAGATTAAAAGAACTGTCCGGGTCTCGTCTCCTGTACTACCCTTTTTAAGGCATACCAGTATAGTGCATCCCTGTCACGATCGGAATTTGCACTCTGCTGCAGGTTGTCATGAGGCCAATGCATTGACCACCGCGACAATAACCTCACATTAAATAAGACTGAACAGTGACATCTAGACGTTGGAATGCACTTGCTTATGGACCACTCTGAGGTTGCCCGACCGTCCCAAGAGAAACTCAGAAACGGTCCACTGATTCCAACTGTTGAACAAGAGTCAGAACACCGATGAGTAATCGGAGATTTAGAGGGTGGAAAATATTGACAGTCAAATGAACGGTATCTAGTGGATCACAGAGAAATAACGAAGTGGCGACGTTCAGCTTGACAACATGGACGTTGGTAACACCAATTGGCTTCACTGATATATCGTGCTAACTTTTGCACTGATATGATAACGCTTGAATAGAAAACACTAGCTGGCAACAGAAAGTCACTTCTGAGAGTTGCGTGGTCTCTCTTGCCTCCCACTCTCGTTACGAATTCAGAAAAAAAACTGACTTTGTGATGGAAGAGCGTACCTCCAATAGGGGATCAGAATGTAACCATTGCAACAACATCCCGGTAGTAACGTACATTATTGAGCCGGGAATACGACGAGGGTATTGCCGTTCCAACTGAACTTGATAACCTATCGAATTCCCTATGGGCTCCGCACGTTCTGCAGCCACTCGTTCGGCCACAGAGATGGCACTGATTCGTCGAGGCTGTGTTACCACAATCCGGGTGACTGAACCGTTCCCTCTAGAAACTTCACTTTCCAGCAGGAATTGTGGAACTTGTGTAGTTTTCCCGCAGCCAGTCTCTCCACTAATCACCAGTACTTGGTTGCTTTTTACGGCATTCGTAATGTCCTGAAACAATGAGGTAACAAGAAGTGTTTTGTGAAGAGAGTATTAAACTGCTGATATACAGTGGAATAACAACCGAATTGGAAAAAGATGCTAATCTCAAACGCAAAACTGACTAAGCAGGGCTCAGAAATATTGTACTGGATAAAATACAAGCCCATTCAGAGAAAAATCACATGTGAAAAATTTGCCAGACTTGTGAGAGACCGCGCTCACCAGTGAAGAGGTCGGCAAGCCACCGACAGTACACTTGATCCATCATCCAAGAAACAATGAAAAAAATATATTCGGCCGGCAACGCAAAAGTGGTCCTGTCGTACATTTACGAGAAGACGCAGACATAAACCGGTTAATCGCTCCTTTGCTTTGTATAAAAGCACGGCAGTGGGTAGAGCAGTACATGAATTTCTTGAGTGCCTGTACTACACAGGATTCATTAGTTCACAAGATGTTTCATGTGGCGGCAGGAAGAGGTTCCGAAGACACCGGTTGCGGTACAAAAATTGTCATGTTGACAACTCACTGGAAGATGAAACGCATCAACTCCCTCAAAATTATCAGCTTTTGGAGTGTCCAAAACAGCGATCTATGTAACAAAGTTGCGCCCGCTCTCACAAACCATTGGACAGCATTCCTTTTCCGTCTAATGGTCAATGAATGACCTGGAGCCGGAGCAGCAAAGCTTTGACGTTAGAGCTTGTTTCAATGGGACCTATCCAACCTTCAACGTGAGGGTGAAAGAACTGATGACGCTGTCCAGTGTTAGGCAGGGTTGGCACTCGGGTTGAGTCCCGCTCTTTCATAAATTGACTTTTTTTCTATCGGACCCTCCATTCTATTATGCACTCATTCTTACGGCTTGAATCTGAACGTGAAAAGGTGAAGACGAGAGCATTACCGTTCACTGCAAACAACGAACTAGACTACAGGGGCTTCCGAACATATGACAGGCAAATACCATACGAGTCAGTCAGACGGGATGACCATATATGGTAGTCGTCGCGTTAGAAGGAATAAGGTTGTGGGAAGCATCAACAAGTATACAAGCACAAACACTCCGATTTATGTTGAGGCGTACAGGCATCCGATAGCACAGCTGTAATATGAGGAGTTAAGCGGGATAAAATAGATCCATCCACCCGACATTGAATCTGCCTTAAGCAACGTGGACCGAAATACTCCAGCTTCACTTCGAACAGCTGACTTTCGAGTGCGGAGAATGATAGTCCCGAAACTAGAGCCGTCGACATTGCATGATTCAACCTGCCTGCTTCGTTAAGCAATGCGCCCTACAACAATTCCACATCATCATTTCAAATCGTATGATTCTATCTCGTACCACCTGGTTTTTCTGTGGTGGTGATTCCAACCGTACGTAACTAGTTCCGTAGTAAGTGAATAATTGCAGTAAACCACCATCACTATGGCGATTATCGACGACGACAACAACAACAGATCAGTGGCTGATACTTAGACTCAACTGGCGTTTAACTACGAAGGGATAGAAACGTAACCTAATTTCTGACGACCCCTGTATGTGCAAACAACCAAGCATGAAGCGACAAGGTAGAGTGCTTAACCGTCTTCCCGATCTCGAACCAACACTTGCACAAGATTCAGAAGCAATCCGGCCAAAGTGGTAACAAAAGCGGCTGAGTTCAGTAGAATGTCATCCCCCCCAGCGCCTCAAACCACAAACTCCGAGTCACAATGGTCCTTGCTCATGTGACGAGTCTGACCTATCCAGTATCAGACAGAAAACCCTCGAACTCTACCAGTCGTTGCATTTACGGGTTTCCCTGCAGTTGCCGAAACAAGTGCACAGGTAGAATGAAAAGAACGCTCGAAAACTAGAGCGAAGATTATGTGGATGGGAAGTAGGTCAGAGCACTCATTGTTAGCTACGGGCCACAATACTCTACGTCATGAAGATCACTCACAAATAACAAAATCTGAAGATAACCTAAACTTTATTAGTTAACTGTCAACACCCACGTTATGCGAGTGAATACAAGCGGCTATCAATCTTTGTTGGCTACGGACGCAGTTCTGAGTGTCACACATAATGTAGAGCAAGCAACGTAATTTGTAAATCACACAAGAACCTGTCGGTCACTGACACCTCACATGAGTGTGAGCCAAATAATATCAAAAATTATGCCTTCCGACCGACATTTCATTCAAAAACGAACCATAAGAACAGCGGTCGCCTAGGAAACAACCCCCAAAGTGCACATATCAAGCCTTATGGAGCGCCTCCGAATAATTCGCGAATATCGAGGCTACCCAGAAAGTACAAAAAACATGGAGTGAAGATAAAAAGAAGGCAAAATTTAAAAGCAGATGTCCCGCATGAATAAGCATAGATGGGCTCTCCACAGTGCCGAAAACGAGCAGCACATCAATACCGCAATCACAAAAGGTTCCCATTCCACAATTCTTCAAAGATTAAGGACCAATTGACATCCCCCACGGTACACCGGAAGATAACAGTGACGAAGCTATAAAGTGTGGGTTCAGTCAGAATCAACCGAAAATAAACAGAAAGGACGTCGTCATATCAGTTGGCCACGCCAATGCTTAACCACCACAAAACCACAGAGAGAAAAAGAGGCAAACTCTGTATAGGAAGAGTAAAAAGAAGGGGTTGGGGAGGGGTCTAACTGCGAGGTACATACACCTTGCAAACAAACAACCGAGTTGTAAGTGAGTCGTCAGTGAGACAACTCCCCTACGGCTTTCACTGCTCCACATCATTAAATACACTCACTTCACAGACAACTCGGTCAAACCACGACAACATTCAGGCCACTGAGACCAGTTAACCAACATCTCACCTAACATCTTACCTAACGTCACCGGCTCTGTGAGTCACGAGGTCCCTAGCGTGAGAGACGAACTCGACCCACAGTGGCTAACCCCTCGGTGAACGACTTCATTTGCCTTGTCTACACCAGGTCATCACCTGTCCACCTCGCACTTTACCCCAGTCGGTCGCAAAGCCGGAGAACAGCGCACGGTGTAGCAAGCGATTAGCCAGCACACGTATACATGACCTAACCATATAGGTATGTGAAAATGCAAGCAACGACCCGCTCGACAGCAACGACTGGCTGTTGAGAAACTGGCTATACCGTCAATAAGGTATATTTCCCAAACCAGCCGGCTCTGAAAGCGGCCTTAGTAGTACTCACTCCGAAGATCCTAATAGCTGATGGCCTCAGACCTGAGAAGCCATTTATGAAGCAGATACAGTAGCATGTGGCACGGGGATTCGTGGGTTGAACAGACACTGGATTTTGGAGAAATCCCCTGGCGTAGTTAGAAGCCAGACGGGACATTGTCTCTCACAATTCACATAACAAGTATAGGAGAGATGTGCACAGGAAACTGAAGCGTAGCCGAAACGCCGATCGTGATGCTTGGATAATGGGGAGAGTGAAGGAAATAGAGACCGTTTTTGCTTCAGGGAGCGTCGGCAGACTCACTAAGTTTATCCGTGCCACTGGCCCCAGGCGACCGTGTGTCAGTGAAGCTGTCAACGAGACAGATGGCACACTTATGGATAATAAGTGTAGAATGTTAGAGCGGTGGGCGGAACACTTTGAGGGTCAATTTCGCTGGCCTCTTGCTTCTACTGTGTTGTCCCCACAAACTTGTTATGTAGTGCCCTGGTCGGTAGATTTAGAATCACCCACTGAGACTGAGGTGGGCAATTGCATGGCGGCTCTCAAACGTAATAGGGCTGTTGTTGCAGATGATCTCGTGCCGGCACTTCTCAAAGAAGGTTGACAGGTTTCTGCAGACATACTGACGTAGTTGTTTCAACCTGTGTGGACGTCGGAGACTATCCTTGTGTGTTGGGGTCACGCGATGATAGTTCCAAGATATGTTCAATGAAGGAGTCCGGGGCTGTTGCGAATACCAGAGGAGTTCGGTTGAGCCCAGTCACTTCTAGGGTTCTGGCATCCATTGTACTTTGTCGACTCACTACAGCTCGGAAAGCGAGCATTAGAGAAGAGCAGGTAGGGTTTCGCCCTGGGCGAGGAGGTATTGATCACATATTTACCCTTCGTCAAATTCTGGAGCAGCCTCATGTGTACACAATCGGCTGTTTCTCCACTATAAAGGTGCGTTCGATTCGATGAGTCGGTCTACACTTTTTGGGTTGCTTAGACACAGGCGTGTACCGACCAAGTATGTGAACTCACTGTCGGCGCTATGTTTCCATATTTCAGCTAAGGTTAAGGTTCATGGTAAACTGTCAGACCATATCGGCGCGAGCAAGGGCGTTCGTCAAGGTTGCCCACATTCGCCATTTTTGTTTAATTTTCTCATAGACGAAACGATGGAGGATTGTCGTGGGCACTCACAAGATGCTGGTGTGGACATCCTACGTGGTGAAAGACTGATTGATTTTGATTATGTTATTACCTTACGACAGCGAAACTTGGCCGCCTGGGATGGAACACGTGAACCGTTTTCAGTTATTTTCCCACCGACATTTGTGTTCAGTTACGCGTGTCGTGTGGCACCTGCGGATGAGCAGCGAAGCGGTTAGGAAGCGGGTATCTGTTAGTGGTTGTGCGACTGTGCTTCTGTCGTTCAATGCTAGCATTTTCACAGACCTAGATGGTTAGGTCATGTATACGTGTGCTGGCTAATCGCTTGCTACACCGTGCGCTGTTCTCCGGCTTTGCGACCGACTGGGGTAAAGTGCGAGGTGGACAGGTGATGACCTGGTGTAGACAAGGCAAATGAAGTCGTTCACCGAGGGGTTAGCCACTGTGGGTCGAGTTCGTCTCTCACGCTAGGGACCTCGTGACTCACAGAGCCGGTGACGTTAGGTAAGATGTTAGGTGAGATGTTGGTTAACTGGTCTCAGTGGCCTGAATGTTGTCGTTGTTTGGCCGAGTTGTCTGTGAAGTGAGTGTATTTAATGATGTGGAGCAGCGAAAGCCGTAGGGGAGTTGTCTCACTGACGACTCACTTACAACTCGGTTGTTTGTTTGCAAGGTGTATGTACCTCGCAGTTAGACCCCTCCCCAACCCCTTCTTTTTTCTCTTCCTATACAGAGTTTGCCTCTTTTTCTCTCTGTGGTTGTGTGATTGTTAAGTATCAGTGTGGACAACTGTCTGTGGTGATGCTGATGGTTAAGTTGAAGCACGGTGGTGGGAAAGCATTCGGTCATGCGTGGGAAAATGCACGAAATATCAAGCGTGAACGTGTTATTCACAGTCATGTGGCGCGAGAAATCGTTGGCTATGTCATCGTGTGGAGGGAAACCTTTTGCGATTAAGAAAACCTAATTCCCTTTTTGTAAAATGAAGGTAGGCAGTTAACCATGTAGCTTGCATGATGTAGAGATATAGTAATCCGCGATCTTTGAGTGCTGCGAATAGTCGCTACACACCTTGTTGATTTCACGTGCGAACGGCTCGCCGTTGCATTCACGCTGGTCGCAGTGTCAACACTGATTCAAGGTCATGGGCGTGGATGCAATTGATTCTAATGATAAGTTACACTGCCCGATCACTATTCGATTGAAAACAGGACAATAAAGTCGCGTGTGAATCGGAACAGTTTACCAGATGCGTACATGTCGCAGATCGAAAGCTGGCAACTTGCTGCGAGTTTTGAGCATCTGTGAATAGCCATTTGAGAGTTGCTTGGAGTGAAGTTCCCGTTGCATTTCCGCATCAAGCTCCACGCGACGAACTAACAGTTTTTTAGGAGGAGCCGTTGGGTTCGAATTGGTAGACAACTGGTCCAAAAGGTATGTTCGGATTTGGTCTCCTTTATTTGCATAGATTTCAAAGTCATGTGAAGTAGCTTCACGAAACTCCTCCAAATCCTCATTTAGCGATGTGGTAGACAGAAAGGAAACGTCATCTGATGTGGATGATTGTACACCGAGGCCAGCTTGTTTGCTCAGAGCGATGACCTCCCGAATGTGAGCGACGTTAATGCCAGTCGTGTCCAAAGTGACTACCTAAAACGTACAGACAGGAGGATACAGTGAAATTAGCAGGTGGCACCAAGTAATAAACAAATCGAATATCACTGCCGATAGACGGTTTTGTAGCGACTAATGAGTTAACGACTGTTCGGGTTGATAAAAAACACAAAATACCATCAAAGTGAACCAGTTAGTTACGTCAGTATTTGTTATCATTGCAGAACGAAACCGAAAAACGGACGGAAAATAACAACGAAACAAGTGCTATTATCGAACGAACAGGAAAGAAAAATGAGCACAGGGTCTCACAGAGACACCGTCACTGATTTTGATTTCACGCCATCTCAGACTGTCTGCAACAATCGATGAACAAAGTCCAATGCGTCTCAGCTGGAAAGACAACAGCGTGCAACCAAATCAAACCATGAGGCCAGAGTCAATATCCCTCACGCTCACTCCAAACACTGACTGCCTAGCTGTCACCTCGCCTAAACCAAGTCGCGCAAATAATGGCAAATTGGCTCAATGAAGAAAACGCAGATCTACACCTGATGCAGAAACCTGGACCCTAAATCGTCCTGTACCTTGAAACAAGCAACCAGTGCAGTGCTCCGTGAGCTTCACGTGCGCCTGTGTGAGAGCATGTTTACAAATCTGAGGTCGTAAAATCCACGTCAACCTAACGCCTATCAAACGATCTGTAGGATGTGTGAATGGCGACTTCTTGCCAAAATGCGACCGAAACATCCACAAACATACCGGATTAACCATTGTGTATACCACGGCAGTGCGGAAGACAATCTCTTATCTCGGCGATGGTGGATAGTGGTGTCATCACACTACCATGGTGTCTGAAGTCAGCTGTCGTCACGGTTGGTGAACAGTGTAGTACAAAGAGGAAGTTAGGTGACTGTAACAACGGCGGATATGAAGTGAATAAAAGTGATTTATCTTCCAGTCTGTAAGAAATCTAAAGTCAGCAAACCGGCTTATTAGTGGAGAAATGTATTAAAATCAGATAGTATTCTGTGGGAGAAAACGAGCGAAAAAAACGGTTGGACCTTGGTGCGTGGAGTTCGGAGCCGGTAACTAATGGCTGGTTAAGGTCCAGCGGCGAGGTAGCAGTCGCGCACAATTGTATGACGAACATTCCCTGCTACTGTACCATTACGACGCAAAAGCCTCATTACGGAGAATGAAAATGGCCCTGGTGTGAAGGAATCTCATATCTGACGGTTCTCTTTTTGTTCTGATGCACCAGGGGAAGTAGGATGTCGACGCTTAAAGCACGGAGTATCAAACACAGCAGGTGATACTTGTGTGAGGGTGAAAACCGGAGTTAACCGGAAGGTGTGGACGACTATATGACCAAATGGAAATCTGCTAATGAGCGCCAATAAAATATCTTGCTCCCAGACAACAGAAGCGCTCTGATCCTTATTCAGAATGAAGTTTTATTGTGAATCGTCAGTGTTAACCGAGTGCACGCATATTATAACGGCTCCTACAAAATACGTTCAACTTACTTACTGTATCATACTCGCATCAAACCGATTTCCACAAAATTGAAAGGACCTCTAAAGAAGGAACACACCGACCAGACATATTTTTACGCTCCACAGAAAGCTTGTAGTTGCTGAAGGTGTACCGCTAAAATGAGACGGGTGACTTGCGCTGTCCGCGTAAGTATACACAAGGAGAGCATCAGCAAGATGTTAGGTCACCGGTAGTATTAAATTAAAAACACGTTGGACCAATCAGTCACCGACGAAATCCACCCGGAAAAATGGAAACAGAATTATTGGCAAGCACCGCTTGTCAAAATGAACTCCAGTCGCAAACCATCGTAGAGGCGAACAGTGTGCATGTACTGGAAATTGAAAAGCAAATTCAGTTGGGAAACACCTATTCAATCGCATTTATCGTGATTCGGTGCCAGAGATAACTTACTATGAGCACGGTGACCATTTCGCATGACCTTCAGATCAAAAACCACGTATGAATATCCTGAGTTTTGATCCAAAATCTCCTATATGACATAGTTGACACCAAGACAGTTACAACACATTACAAGCAAACGAACGACCGAACAAAAGCAACGATTTCTTTTCAAGCTGTTCTAAGTCTGCAGATTTACGACGGACATACGAACGAAATATAACGCTTTAAACCGGGCATCAAAATGAACCAAGTGACAGACAGTTAAGGCAAGACACATCACAAAAATCCGTGCACTCGACTCTAATATGGGTAATCAGCAAACACGTTTAAACTGCGTGGCCTAACCGACCAGGATGAATGGATTTTGTCATGCGATCAATTCGCGAAAGATTTACCATAACGTGTGACAGGACCGAGAGACTGGACTCGAAGAACAAAATTGTACACTGCCGACTATTGAGAAACGAGAGCGTCTGTCAAAAGCCAAGAGAGGTTGAGTGGGTTCACTTTCTACTTCCATGACAAAACTGCAGCCTGGGCTTTCCAAAGAATCAACAACCCCAAAGATGTACCGATTCAAAGACTATTCAGGGGTGGAAACACAGGCACCGGTAAAGCGCAGAACGGACTACCACTCCCTTGGTTAAAAAACCAGAATATGAAGACCATATTCCTTCGTACAGTAGCAACGCAATACGACACGCTAAAGTCCACTTATCGGCTGAAACATTTGATGGGAAATACACTTTTCACCAAATACGTGCAATGCTATAGTAATCGGAAATAGGGACTTCAAACAGCCCTCGAAGTGGTGCTCGGATCGGAATCTTCCGAGCATGTAATGGGGAGAAGACCTCGGACTGGTAGCAGTAAGCAGCTGTTATTCATGAGACAAGAAACCGCATTTACGGGTGTACATCAGTATTCAAGAAATCACATCTTGTCATTAGGTGATCACAGGGGTTCACGCAAAATCACAAGCTGTAAGCTGATTGCTGCAATGAAGAATAAAGAACTTGGCGAATAGATAAACTTGTAACTCTGAAGCTATTCGCCCAATCCTGACGTAGTGTCTTGACGCGACGCTTGGTTGGTCTCTTGCCGGATCGTCTATTGTGTCGGGATTTGGATAAGCAGTGAATCGAGCGGATTTTTTTTACCACATATGGATTTCTTGAAGACAAATCAGGCTACATGTCCGCATCCGCCCCGAGAGATGGCGGTACGTACATAGCAGAAGCTTTGCCTAAATGTAGTATTGAACCAAAGAATAACAGACTACCCTGTGTGTCACTAAAGGCCATTCGGCATATGTTGACCTGATAAACTTTTGACAGAAGAGCAGCAACTGTCTAATAGTGAATGGCAGGGGAGGCACGTCCAAAACCCCACAACGAGCGGATCGGGGACGACGGGGGCGACCGGATGAGTCATCGCTCGACTGGATCGGAACAACGGGCGAGAGATGGCAGGGAAGGGACGACGAAATCGGAGGCGCGATTATTCCAACATTCGCAGGAATATCGCGAAGCGGTCGTGGACTACGCTCAGAGGCCAGTGGAGATAGATAGAGGAGAACAAGAGCAACCGGACGAGTCATCACTCAACGAAATCGGACCAACAGACGAAGAATGGCAAGCAAAAAACCCACCGATAGACGGCGCTGATCACGCATATAAACCGGGTAGAAATGCACACGATGCGCGAGCGGAAACCCGGGGGTGTTGTGGTCCGGAATGATGACTAATAAACGCGAGCGTGCGTGTGGCATGAGGACTAGCGTATTGGACAATAAAGGTTGTGCTTTATTGGACGCCTTCTCGTTACAATGTGTGGTGTCAGAACGACCTGACCAATGGACAGAACTGGCGCGGTGTGTTGCGGATAGGTATCCACCCTATGCGAAATCAGTTAGCTTCCAATGCTTAAGAGGCTCAGGCAGGCTCAACGCACACTGGCCCAGCGCCAGTCATGGCGTGCCTCGTTTAAACTAGCTGGGTGGGAATAAAAAAAACAGTGTGGGGGTATGGAGAAAGTCCCGCACTCACCACCGCCTAAACTCAAAGTGCTCAGAGCGACGTCGGCTGAGGATAAGAAAGAATATGCCCATGGGTACGATCCGCTTCTTCAATGTGGTTACCAAGCGAATGCACCACTCACTGATTATTGGGACTTGAGTTGTCTCAGGTTTAATCACGTCGGATAAGACAAAAGGATGCGGACGAAAGACGGCCAAAATTACAGGAATGTAAGCCGCATTGTTGATGATGCGGAAAGTGAGATGGCGAGGCGTGATTGTGTGAGCATACCGCAAAACCAATACTATACGTACGGCACTGCTGTGTCCTGAATAAGTACGAGGCCAGAAAAGATACTTCGAAAAAAACGACAATCGATTCATCCAGCGGTTGACCGTGGCCGCTGGCGTATTGCTTTAGCCACTTGAAACACGTTCGATATGGTTCAAAAGCCCTCCGTACACAGTAACAACCAGGGTCAGACAACGTCTACTTCATCGCAACCCTGGGATAGGAGAGCAGGTTGGCAGGTCTTTTCATCTACCGGACGCAAATCTACGACTTCGGCACAATTACTCATCAACCCCTATCCAAAGAATTCTCACTTGGAGACTCTGTGAACGCTGAGGCCTAACCTGGCGGTCAAGCTAGAATAGAAAGCGCCTACTAACAAGACGGAACAAAGTTTGCACGAAGAGATCCCCGTGGACATGCACATGTGCGCTGTCAGACACACCACCTCTGTCGATGTTTTATGCTCACGAAATAGGCATGAACCCCGACAGACGGTTGTGCAGACGTACTCGGTAATGATTTCAATGAAGCCCTCGACGAACTGCTGAACAGACCACACACCCAAACACTGTCCGGTTGGCATACGATCAAAGCGCTCAAGTTGAATATCGTGCTTCGAAAGAGAAGCGGTTAGATAACACGTCCGAAATCTGAGCACCAAATAGCGACAAGCGAGAGAGAAATGCCACAAATATGCAAACCACGTGATGTCTATAGTTTCAGCACTTTAGTACAGCATCGGAGGCACTGTCACATGAAATTCGCAGTGTGCGTCTCAATCATGCAAAAATAACATGATTACAACACGACGGTGGCACACAATGCGATGACCACAAGGACACCGACTGTCATGCGCACTCAAACATGTAGGATAACTGACCACTGACGTAACAACCTTGTGCAAACAACACAGTAATAGCGTGTTCCGCCCACCGCTCTAACATTCTACACTTATTATCCATAAGTGTGCCATCTGTCTCGTTGACAGCTTCACTGACACACGGTCGCCTGGGGCCAGTGGCACGGATAAACTTAGTGAGTCTGCCGACGCTCCCTGAAGCAAAAACGGTCTCTATTTCCTTCACTCTCCCCATTATCCAAGCATCACGATCGGCGTTTCGGCTACGCTTCAGTTTCCTGTGCACATCTCTCCTATACTTGTTATGTGAATTGTGAGAGACAATGTCCCGTCTGGCTTCTAACTACGCCAGGGGATTTCTCCAAAATCCAGTGTCTGTTCAACCCACGAATCCCCGTGCCACATGCTACTGTATCTGCTTCATAAATGGCTTCTCAGGTCTGAGGCCATCAGCTATTAGGATCTTCGGAGTGAGTACTACTAAGGCCGCTTTCAGAGCCGGCTGGTTTGGGAAATATACCTTATTGACGGTATAGCCAGTTTCTCAACAGCCAGTCGTTGCTGTCGAGCGGGTCGTTGCCCACCAAAAGTAAGAACGAAATGAAAACTTACCAACGCACGATTTGAATCCCAATTATGTGTTCCAACATGAATGACAGTCCTGGATGGAACCACACCACTTATTACTAACAGCTATATGATCTATCTGAGACCAGGCCTCGTTCGAAGAAGGTGGGCGCGAAGAATAGCAATGGCACGTGCACGATGCCAAGACCCGGTGCTGCCTAAAAGTAGCTTGTACTGAGCGCACAGCTACAACAATCACTCACCATTGTCCGTCCGATGTGATGCTATCCCAAACCTGTCACCTAGACAAGATTCGGCCTCATCAAGGCGGCCGACCTGGACATTCACATCCCCGACCGGAATGAGCATATCAGAACCACGTGTCGACCGAAGAAGAGCAGCCAAATCCGAGTAGAACGCACCTTTGAAGCCGACGTCACTACTGCCAGTAGGAGCATAAGCAGATACAATGAACAGATTTCCGAAGGTTTTGCGTCGACAGCTGGCCTTAACAGAAACCACCAAGCGGACAGCACAGTCTACTGCTAACACGAATCCAATCTACTAATGTGGCTGCGGCCTCCTTGTTGAGGACTATACCGACTCCAACCTGACCGGTAAAAGCGGCCGCGGAGTCACCTGAACTGTGTAACCAGTATCGGGCACACAGTACGGGTGCCTCTAGTTCCATACGCTGACTACCGTTCTGGATTCTAGTCTATCAAACAAAACAGACATCGACATTTAACGAGTCTAACGCTCGTGCGAGATTGGCCTGTTGACCTATCTGTGTACGATCACTGAAAGCACCCACATTAATTCGCATTCTCCGTTTAAACAAGGAACGAGGGAGGACTAAAGCTGAACGGTAAGAAATACGGCTCACCGGCTCAGTGTTACTACGATCAGCTATATCTGTTGTGGGACCTGCAGAGCAACTAACAGAAATGGAAGTAGGGAGGGGCTTGAGAGCGAAATTCGATAGGACGGCAGAAGAGGGGTGAGCAGTAGCATGTTTTCGTCCATCCACTCTGCTGTATGCAGCAGACAGGGCGACCCGGTCTATACTGCCAGACGGTCGATGCCTTACGTAATCATTAGTATCGTGAGTGTTCATGTTTGTATGTGCTTGAAATACTGTCACGACGTCCAGACTTAGACAGGAAAACCATGAAGGTTTGCGGACAAATCCTTTGGCTCAAAAGCCTGTGCCGCAACGCAGCGGATGGGTGGCAGTGTACATTTTTCGGAAAAAAGATGCTATCCATCTTCCAACTCCCAACTCGGGAGGACCAGGTGACTGTTGTTTGTGAAATCTCTATATACTGACCTGCCTGGTATTAGTGATTTTATCAGCATGATGATCACACTGCCCAGTCTAGCCTATTAGGTCATCGAGATGTGCAAACAATTACACTGCGTCAATGTCCAGTGTCGTTGCGACAGAATGATTGGAATAATCGCGTGAGCAACGCTACTGTATAGGAGCATATAGGCAAAACACCTTTGGTTGGATACCCCATCTATTCGCTAAACAAAATTATGCAGTCAGAGATAGCACGATCACATACTCCTGTATGCAGGATGAGTTAAACTCGCTGGACATTACTCACCACGACCATCTACCGTTGGATAGAACACTAAGTTAGTCAGGGAAGGAAGCAGTCTTGACATAAAATTAATTCGACAGTTTGGTTGGGTGAGGTGAGTAGATACCGCCTGTCCGGTTGGAAACCCTGTGAACACTCAAACTGTTGGTTGGAAATGTCATGGGAACAGGCGGCGTTCCACAGTCTGACGGGTCTGTATCCAACCGATTCCACTTATTCCGTTCAGATGCATCCTGCTCGACATTTCGCTTTCATTTTCTTTGGATACCAACTTCTCCAGGGATATCCCACATCACAGTTGTGGGGACCGATTACTCCAGACACAACGTCCCCCGATCAGGCACAGCCAGTTGAGAAGGAATGGAAAGAGTGCATCGAAAGTCATAATCTGTGGTATGAACCCTCTGGTGATGTACTTTGCCAACTACTATTGTGCTTGTTTGACATATATACATACTTGACATACACTTGATATGTGTGTATACTTAGGTGCATAATGTATGTGACTAAACGTGAGAAGCAGACACTGAGTGATGAGCAGTTATTTTGACGTATCGCATCCATACCAGGATACATTGCCAAAAGGACATTGAGAAATAGAGTTGCACCATCGGCTCAATAAGTGTGACTATCCGCATATCAATCGCCTTTGTTATAGTTATGTAAACAACGGGGCGTGAAAACACCGAGAACGCAGTTCGCTGAAGGCCTCGCGAGAGAACATTGACTTAACACAAATACAATCATTCCGGCATCCTCTGGTTCGAACACGCGAGCCCAGCAGTGTTGCTGAATGTGTGGTTACTGATGTGTAGTCGGGGATTTGGTTTATTTTCAAGTTGAACACCACTCATATTTGATTGCAGCCTTCGCATTCAGA
>QNGE01000847.1:190229-217194 GCA_008508345.1 Paragonimus westermani
TTAAATTGACCCTCAAAGTGTTCCGCCCACCGCTCTAACCTTCTGGACTGATTATAGATGAGTGTGCCATCTGTCTCGCTGATAGCTTCACTGACAGACGGTCGTCTGGGGCCAGTGGCACGGATAAGCTTAAACAGTTTGCCAGTGTTTCCTGAGGCAAAAGCAGTCTCCATCTCCTTAACTTTTTCCAATAACCAAGCCTCAAGATCAGCCTTTAGGCTACGTTTCAGTTTCCTACAGACATATCTTCTAGACGTGTTATATGAACTCCGAAAACAACATATCCGCATTGTACTTCCCAATCTATAGCATACATCCTTGGATCCGTATTTCAATTCCGATCCCCCGATTCATGCAGAATTAGCTGTGTGCGGTTTACTCATAAAACTGATAGTTTTTGTCCAGCTTGCGATGGTTTGAACGGTCACTAAACCTTACTATGAAATCTTGTATATTTGACCGGAAGAGAATTGGGGAATATATAGCAACACCGGTGTGATTTATTCAACTTTACTGTACTACCTGCACGAAGGCTCCGACATGTTTAGGTGTTTAGGAAGAAACAACAGTAACCGGATTTTCACTATTCTTTCCTTCCTAGTATTGTCAGGCAACAAACTCGTTTCAGGAGGTTTTCGGTTTCGCATGGGTAGCCATGCTACAACTGGCCAATCCGTAGGTAGCTAACAGTTAAAAAGACTTATTCTGTTTCAAACGGTGTAAGGTTAGTGCCCCATAACAACCTACAGATGGGTCCCAGACAAAGCAAAGGCCCTCGTTTTGACTAGCGCAACCACGACTCAGCGATGTGTATCCAGCGTTAGGTTTGCAATACGATTCTTCCTGTTCCATATCCCTTATACCATTACATCGGAAGAATTTGCTCGAGTTGGACCACTCCGAAGATGCCCGAACACAGCTCCCCAATCGTTGCGACCTTTCACAAGAAGGGTTACATGTGATCATCCGCATGATTAACTTTTCGCGATCTGCCAAGATCAGATTAATGCAAACTTAATGGAAACAAACAGCACACTTCTAAAATGTGTACGAACTTACGTCGGCTGTTTTGTGCTTGGAGCCAAGCTTCTTGGCTTTCGAGCGAGCAGCATACCACAGACCAATCTCCTTTCCTTTTAAACCCGGAGGTCGTTCGTTTGTGGGGCTATCACTGAGAGATGCGATAAAAGACAGATATTGTAGCCGTTGTTGATCTGGACCAAACTCTAAAACGACCGTTAGGCATGTATTGAGGCTTAACACTTTTTTTCGGCATTTCTGATAAAACCGTTAATTTTCTGTTGATAAATTTCTTAGCTGTTGTGACAGAAAAGCCAGCACGGCATCGACTCAGCATAACATGCGCCAACACTTTGACAGGGTACCTTGAAATCCAGAATGTGTTCACGGAAGGATGACAGATATCCGCACTCTAAAAGTGCAATACAATGAGTCTGAAAAAAGAAAGACTGATGAATGAAATCTGTTCAGTCAAAAAATATATTATTCACCGAGACCATATTCGTTTCCGGCTGGAAAGTTTAAAGGCTAGATAACTTTGATAGGTGTTCCTTCTCAACAGCCGGCCACTGCGACCAGTTGGCCATCGCATAACGAAGTAAGGACAGTGATAAGAGTATAAGCATGTAGTGTGAACCAGGACACTTGTTTCACCTACTTCTGATGGAAAGGAGGCGATTATGTCACTCTGGTGATAGCGGGCGAAAACGAGCCTCGATTCCAAGGTCACGTACGTCGAAAAGAGACTCCACGCCTATCAAACTTCAATGTGTCACTGATTAGGTACGGCAAACGTGGTCTTGTCTAAATCCCATGTGAACGAAATTAACACTCCTAACCAGGAATCAAGTAGGACATCATTCGCAATTGGTCACAACTGCCGCATACTCAGACTTTCCAGTCGGCTCCTTTCGAAAAGCACTAGGTGCCGGTTTTGCTCCTATCACGGCTTGTCATTAATGCATATCCTTGCCATGACCGAAGCCAGAACTTTGTCCATGCTTTCATGAGACAATCGCGTTTGCCACTGACCTTACTTTAAGCAGCATTGAATCATCATATGTAAACAGTCACACTCATTTCTCCATACCAGATCATCATCTACCCACCCCCACTTTTCGCTAGTCGGCCGCATCATCATCAGTGTGTCAGACGTGACGGATGATTAGCTGGGATCCTCAATAGATGGCTCAACTATCCAAATCTGTGTAAACCTAAAGATTGAACCACATTAATCAGAAAACCAAAACCTTCCATCCTGGCAACATCAAAACAGCATCTTCCTATAGGTATTAAACCACTGAGGTATTTGGCTAGCACCTTTACTCACCAGTACAAGACATATTTCATCAAATCTGAGACTTCCCAATAAGTGCCAACCAAAGCAGCAAGTGCCTCTCTTGTTCCCCCACAGCCTAGCAAAAAAGGCAAGAGGAAGGAAAGGTAACTCATGTCCGAATAAACGGACTTCCATGGAATCCACTTTATCTCAGGCACAAGTCAAAGTCGACCAGCCATACCCAAATATTAAACGCACCTTCTTTTGTCACTTTAACAGTGTATACTTCCGGGGTCTAGCTTTTGGTACAGT
Source organism: Paragonimus westermani (assembly GCA_008508345.1). Classification (NCBI taxonomy): domain Eukaryota; kingdom Metazoa; phylum Platyhelminthes; class Trematoda; order Plagiorchiida; family Troglotrematidae; genus Paragonimus; species Paragonimus westermani. The sequence goes on from QNGE01000847.1 coordinate 192,841, forward strand.
GAGTTGCGTTCTTAGAGGTTGATGTTTCAACCTTTGTCATGTATTGCAAGAGAACAGTAAATAGATTAGTGAGGGGTGATTTCTGGAGAACCTCCTGCTTCAGGTTTGTTGGCAAGTAGAAATTGAACAGAATATTAGTGGGATAACATGTTCTGCGGTTTATAGCGATGAGTTAGGTATCTGTCAAACAATTGTTTGAACCTGATCCGGATAAAACCGTAACAGTTACCTCAGGAGGGGCAGTCCAACATAAGATGAAACGGGCCGAAAGGTGAAAATTCCTGTAGATAAGTCCAATGTAACCCTTATCAACTTTCACACAGCCTCCTTAAAGTTAGCTTTTCATTGAGGTTTAACAGAATAAGGTAGAGGATCACGGTCGAGATAGCTGCTGAAGCAAATCCACGAGATTGGACATTGCAGTCTGTGATACCTTACAATCAGAGCGGCTGACCAAACAGAGGTTTGACAGACGATTTGGTGCAGCTCTTCCGGAGACGTCCCGCGATTTCAACACTGGATGGTTATACACTGTTTGCAGAACGTGTCGTCGCCCCACAAAAACTTCGGCCCAAAGTGATTCGCCAGCTTCATGTCGGTCATCCGGACGTCAATCGAATAAAAGTATTGGCTCGCAGCTGTCTATTGGCCTCACATGGAAAACAGCAGGAGTAACTAGTTAGATACTACCACGTTTGAGCTACTGCTTCCAAATCACCCTCAAAGACTGCGTTGTAACTCAGCCGATCCCTACGGCTCCATAGTCAAGAATACACTTGTATCTTGCTGGGCCACTTCGTAGTCAGAACTCACTGATTACCGCTGTTGCTTATTCAAAATAGCCAGATATCCTGATGCCAGCCACTGCCACAAGACCAATCAATTTACAGCTACGGGAAGCGTTCAGCTGGTTCAGACGTCCAAAGACGAAGGTTAGTGACAACGGAACAACTCACTTCCACATTTGTTGACTTTTGTCACCAGAATGGTATTGACCACATCCAAACATCACCTTATCAGTTTAACAATCCCCAAAAGGGCCTTGTCAACATGTTCAGGGAGCCCAGGCATAAGAAACAACCGTGGAAGTATTCTCGATGCACTACCCGGCAACTCCAAGTCCGCAAACACCTGATGGACGACCTCAAGCCGAGGCTCTTATTGGACGGAAAATCCGATTGCCACTAAACTCCCTACGCCCAACTGTCATTGGTCGTAGACCCAAGGAAACAACTTTGGAGAGCAGGTTCAATTAACGGCACAGCACTAAACACAGACACCCTAGTACCGACCAAACTGTCTCCTACAAGATCACCGCAACGGTCTTGTCAAATGGTTTTTGGAACGAATTTGAAGAAAGTTGGGAAACGCGCGTTATGAAGCCAAAGTCTGGGACGTCTGAATACGCCATGCCAATCAGCTTCAAGTAAGCATGGTAGTCCGTTAAGAACGTTATGCGTCCATTCCCTAAAAGTATATGGGTAACTGTTTCGGACAACATCCTGGATTGTATATTGGAAGTATCTAAGGGTCTCGTTGCAAGACTTCCCTTATCAGCAATTCGCTCGATACAGAGTAGCCAGATGAGAAGGTCCCTCTAAGCCATACTATCGAAAGTATGCGGACTATGAGTAATATCATGTTTTGTCAGGGTGTCTGAATGGAATGGGTTTCAAATCATCAAAGTGCACAGTGAAATTTCTGGAATGAACCCGTCCCAGGCCTACCATCTCTACTTGAGGGAAAAGATCGTACCAACCATTCGAGTGACAAATTCACTTAACTTGTAGTAATGCTGATAAGACATCAGCGACAATTGTTGTCTCTGCCACACTGATGTCAAAAACAAGTCCGGCGGTCACTTGGACCAATGACGAATAATGCCTGTGAATACATTTCGTCCCAGGATTAAAAAATACGGTGTTTCTGACAAACATACGGACAGACAAGCGGCGTTTGGTAACGGTTAGCTTACCCAGTTAGCCAACATCAAGCGGAATGATCATCACCATCACTATCACAGACAGTAATACCTAAATGTGAACTACTGATGCTCAAATGACATACAACCATGAAGAAAAAAGAAAACCCTATAAGGGGAGGAGAAAACAGGGGGGAGGGAAGGGATCCAACAACCAAAAATAGACACGTCCATATTCAAACATTCAACATCCAGGTGCCCAAACCTTGCAAACAAACAACCGAATTGTAAGTGAGAGTAAGACATCGCCAGTGAGACAACTCCCCCACGGCTTTCACTGCTCCATATCATTAAATACACTCACTTCACAGACAACTCGGCCAAACAACGACAACATTCAGGCCACTGAGACCAGTTAACCAACATCTCACCTAACGTCACCGGCTCTGTGAGTCACGAGGTCCCTAGCGTGAGAGACGAACTCGACCCACAGTGGCTAACCCCTCGGTGAACGACTTTATTTGCCTTGTATACACCAGGTCATCACCTGTCCACCTCGCACTTTACCCCAGTCGGTCGCAATGCCGGAGAACAGTGCACGGTGTAGCAACCGATTAGCCAGCACCCCTATACATGACCTAACCATCTAGGTCTGTGAAAATGCAAGCATTGAACGACAGAAGCACAGTCACACAACCACTAACAGATACCCGCTTCCTAACCGCTTCGCTGCTCATCCGTAGGTGCCACACGACACGCGTAACTGAACACAAATGTCGGTGGGAAAATAACTGAAAACGGTTCACGTGTTCCACCCCAGGCGGCCAAGTTTCGCTGTCGTAAGGTAATAAAGCCATCACCGTTATCTGATACACGCGACCCATAAGCCTCAGATTAGCGAACACCGCCCTAGTCTAGGAGGAACGCATTTCTACTCCATTTCACACATCTCCGCCGTCGCAGCCGCTGATGCAGCTTCCCACGTATGGAAACCGGTAAACAATCTCCATGGACTTCATTACCAAATGTTAAATCTAAGTAGTCACAGCAACCTTGCAGAACCACATTGCACTTTGCAAAGCGAATTCCGATGTGCTTAGCAGAACGAGAAATGGCGTCTAGCGTTGTTTGTGTTAGTCGACAGTTGTCAAACAGCAACATCATGTCGCCAGCATAATCAAAATCAATCAGTCTTTCACCACGTAGGATGTCCACACCAGCATCTTGTGAGTGCCCACGACAATCCTCCATCGTTTCGTCTATGAGAAAACTAAACAAAAATGGCGAATGTGGGCAGCCTTGACGAACGCCCTTGCTCGCGCCGATATTGTCTGACAGTTTACCATGAACCTTAACCTTAGCTGAAATATGGAAACATAGCGCCGACAGTGAGTTCACATACTTGGTCGGTACACGCCTGTGTCTAAGCAACCCAAAAAGTGTAGACCGACTCATCGAATCGAACGCACCTTTATAGTGGAGAAACAGCCGATTGTGTACACATGAGGCTGCTCCAGAATTTGACGAAGGGTAAATATGTGATCAATACCTCATCGCTCAGGGCGAAACCCTACCTGTTCTTCTCTAATGCTCGCCTTCCGAGCTGTAGTGAGTCGACAAAGTACAATGGATGCCAGAACCCTAGAAGTGACTGGGCTCAACCTAACTCCTCTGGTATTCGCAACAGCCCCGGACTCCTTCATTGAACATATCTTGGAACTATCATCGCGTGACCCCAACACACAAGGATAGTCTCCGACGTCCACACAGGTTGAAACAACTACGTCAGTATGTCTGCAGAAACCTGTCAACCTTCTTTGAGAAGTGCCGGCACGAGATCATCTGCAACAACAGCCCTATTACGTTTGAGAGCCGCCATGCAATTGCCCACCTCAGTCTCAGTGGGTGATTCTAAATCTACCGACCAGGGCACTACATAACAAGTTTGTGGGGACAACACAGTAGAAGCAAGAGGCCAGCGAAATTGACCCTCAAAGTGTTCCGCCCACCGCTCTAACATTCTACACTTATTATCCATAAGTGTGCCATCTGTCTCGTTGACAGCTTCACTGACACACGGTCGCCTGGGGCCAGTGGCACGGATAAACTTAGTGAGTCTGCCGACGCTCCCTGAAGCAAAAACGGTCTCTATTTCCTTCACTCTCCCCATTATCCAAGCATCACGATCGGCGTTTCGGCTACGCTTCAGTTTCCTGTGCACATCTCTCCTATACTTGTTATGTGAATTGTGAGAGACAATGTCCCGTCTGGCTTCTAACTACGCCAGGGGATTTCTCCAAAATCCAGTGTCTGTTCAACCCACGAATCCCCGTGCCACATGCTACTGTATCTGCTTCATAAATGGCTTCTCAGGTCTGAGGCCATCAGCTATTAGGATCTTCGGAGTGAGTACTACTAAGGCCGCTTTCAGAGCCGGCTGGTTTGGGAAATATACCTTATTGACGGTATAGCCAGTTTCTCAACAGCCAGTCGTTGCTGTCGAGCGGGTCGTTGCCCACCAAAAGTAAGAACGAAATGAAAACTTACCAACGCACGATTTGAATCCCAATTATGTGTTCCAACATGAATGACAGTCCTGGATGGAACCACACCACTTATTACTAACAGCTATATGATCTATCTGAGACCAGGCCTCGTTCGAAGAAGGTGGGCGCGAAGAATAGCAATGGCACGTGCACGATGCCAAGACCCGGTGCTGCCTAAAAGTAGCTTGTACTGAGCGCACAGCTACAACAATCACTCACCATTGTCCGTCCGATGTGATGCTATCCCAAACCTGTCACCTAGACAAGATTCGGCCTCATCAAGGCGGCCGACCTGGACATTCACATCCCCGACCGGAATGAGCATATCAGAACCACGTGTCGACCGAAGAAGAGCAGCCAAATCCGAGTAGAACGCACCTTTGAAGCCGACGTCACTACTGCCAGTAGGAGCATAAGCAGATACAATGAACAGATTTCCGAAGGTTTTGCGTCGACAGCTGGCCTTAACAGAAACCACCAAGCGGACAGCACAGTCTACTGCTAACACGAATCCAATCTACTAATGTGGCTGCGGCCTCCTTGTTGAGGACTATACCGACTCCAACCTGACCGGTAAAAGCGGCCGCGGAGTCACCTGAACTGTGTAACCAGTATCGGGCACACAGTACGGGTGCCTCTAGTTCCATACGCTGACTACCGTTCTGGATTCTAGTCTATCAAACAAAACAGACATCGACATTTAACGAGTCTAACGCTCGTGCGAGATTGGCCTGTTGACCTATCTGTGTACGATCACTGAAAGCACCCACATTAATTCGCATTCTCCGTTTAAACAAGGAACGAGGGAGGACTAAAGCTGAACGGTAAGAAATACGGCTCACCGGCTCAGTGTTACTACGATCAGCTATATCTGTTGTGGGACCTGCAGAGCAACTAACAGAAATGGAAGTAGGGAGGGGCTTGAGAGCGAAATTCGATAGGACGGCAGAAGAGGGGTGAGCAGTAGCATGTTTTCGTCCATCCACTCTGCTGTATGCAGCAGACAGGGCGACCCGGTCTATACTGCCAGACGGTCGATGCCTTACGTAATCATTAGTATCGTGAGTGTTCATGTTTGTATGTGCTTGAAATACTGTCACGACGTCCAGACTTAGACAGGAAAACCATGAAGGTTTGCGGACAAATCCTTTGGCTCAAAAGCCTGTGCCGCAACGCAGCGGGTGGGTGGCAGTGTACATTTTTCGGAAAAAAGATGCTATCCATCTTCCAACTCCCAACTCGGGAGGACCAGGAGACTGTAGTTTATCAGACTTTCGTGGTATGAATGACTGTCAGTTTGGTTGCTATAGCGTCCAGCCTAACCTAACAGGCTATCAACAAGTGCATGTTGTCACAAGGCGTCATGTTGCAGTCTCGCTCTGACAGCAACACTTGAGTACCACTGTACAATCATCGAACGAGAAAGAAGTATCTTCGGATATCGTAATGGATACGCTTGGTTCTCCTCAGCCGAAACCCAAAGCAGCCATCATACGCAAAGCCTGCCAGGTAAACTTCTTTCTAGAAAACGGACTGATCGAATGCGACGGCCAACGACATTTGTGCAATTTATTCAACGACCTTCCTATTACGGCCAATATCCCCGAAGGGCTAGGGTAAACCTGACCTGAGCAACACGATTCAGTTGCTGGAATTCAGATTCAGATGGGATCTGAACCTTCGGAGTACTCCTCGTAGTTGAACGTTGACGAAAACGAAACACGTATAGCACACAACCAGGTAAAACTGTCAGTTGGGCTTGTATCCATGATCCTAATAAAGATTCAATCATTAATGCTCACCAGGCTGACACAGCAAGTTCCGCTGCACAAATCACGTGATAAAAATGAAATAAACCAATATTGAGGCAACAGTGAATGAGCCTGGATGAATCAGGAGCAATTGGCAAGGTCCATCAATGAAAACATGGACGGCGATAGACAGTGAACAATAAGTGTATATGAAGCAAGATATATAACGATAACTATAGGAAGAGTGTAAAGTGCAGTTCAAGAGCATCAAGCTTGCACTCGAAATCTTCGAGTTGTAGCTAATATAGGAAATAACACCTTGACGGTCGCATTCATCTGTACCTTTTTGATGATTTCGGCTTTTTACCAACTTTCGTTCTAGCCAAGCTAACCATGCTGTAACATCCGTCCTGGGGGGCTAAATACACAACTCGCTCCGTGCCTCGCTAGCTTGACTTGTTTCTCTGAGCACTATTTTCCAGGGTCGATACTAATACACGTTACTAGGTCCACTAACAAAATGGCGTTGTTCTGGGACACGTTTAGTCGCTTGCTAATATTTGTTTTTTTAGTCCATCTACTTCAGACAGGGCGACAAAGAAGAGGTAACCAAGGGAAGTGACACTCAAAGTTGCAGTGTCTACGAAACGTCAGTTATGAAATTATTTGGTCGGCCAGATAAGTTGACATGGTGAGCTAGCATTTTCCACCCCTGTTTTATCTCTTCCAGACGATCCAAACATGGTGCTTGTAAAGACAACTCCCATCTGCCTATCGTACAGCACTGAAAAACGTACGCCCCCCATCCTCTCAAGTATCTAGGGTAGGGCAGCCCACTGTGATAGACTAGAAACGCACCGAAAACTAAATAACATAAATAGACGATTAACGCAGCAACTAGTTACGACCGACCTCCTGAACTTTGACATTCGCTATCACGTGCACTCATTCTTTGTGTGTATCCCCCTACAACAGTGACCAGTCAAGAAGAAATTATATGTAATTTCTCCTTCCTCTCTGCAATAACGAAGGACTGTGCAATACATACTAGCCTTCTGGGGTAGAGCTGCGTTGCAACCGATGGTTGCATTCATCTGTACTCTTTTGATGACCTTGGCTTTTCCCCTGCTTTGTTTTAGTCAAGCTATCCATTCTGTAACGTCCGTCCCGGAGCTAACTAAACAACTCACCCCGTGCCTCGCTAGCTTGACTTTTTTCTCTTTTTTCCAGGGTCGATACTAAGACACGTGGGTCGGCACGCTAAATCCGTTTTCCATTGTTGACCGGTTTTCGATAATGAATATTAACTAGGTACTATTCCGTTGGATGAGTTCCAACAAATGGTGAGCCCGTAGATTCCGGACATTACATTACAGTCGTCTCTTTCATCTGGGAGGACAGTCAGTTTGCTTTCATACAAAAATAATAAGAAAACTGATACAGGGCGATCTTCAATGAAACTGTGTAATTGAAAATCGATTTCCACCCGTACAATATTACTGAAAGTGATTTATGTTTGGTGGACCATTTAAACGCCGATTGGGAATCCCAGATCAAATGTATGGAAACTGCGCATTTCACGTAACCTAACATCGTCGCGCCTAGTTGGTGTTTAAATAGTCCACCACACGTAAATCACTTCCGTACGGCAAACCAGCGTGGCGGTGAACAACGAGGGGATCCGGTCCCCCTCCATACCTCGGAAAAAATCATCTGAACGGTTAAATAATACGCCGGACGACCTTCAAGCCGAATTTTCTCATTGGTTGATGGGGCAGTGCGTCTGTTGCAGGCGGATGTGTAATAAACATGTATAATAATTGTACAATGTGTGTGTGTAGACCATGTGTGTTGGCCATATGTATAGGTAATATGCAAAGCGTTCAGGGAAGTATCTGTCAACATCTGGAAGCGCGTTCCTGGGTAAATATAGGTTTTCTGTGCAAAAAGTACATGTATATATATTTATTTATACCCAGATATGTATACATGCATGTGTACATACCGGTATATGCATGTAGCGGCATGTAATGAGATCACCTCGTGTCTTTCGGGACACGTACGCATTCGCTTCTCGTTGTATCCGGCCTCACAACTCATTTTTGTTCTGTGTATCATCTACCGGGAGAAAACAGAAGCTGTTTTGCGTGAATGATTTATTTTACTTTATAGATTTGGTTACCAGTCCACTCATTTAACATCTCACTCACGCCAGAATATCCTTTGACCAGCTATTCATTGATTACCACTCTTTCGTCACGCGCTGACATCTTGTAGGCCATGATTTCGTCTTGTCGCTCTGTATATCGGACCAGCGTGTTAGCTTTTCTATACGCTGAATCCCTAACATTTTTGCCGCATTTTCATCCACCTATCTCTTCATTGAACTCGATGGACTGTTCGCTCATCACGATGTTAATCGTGGTAATTACAACTGACAATTTTGAATGCTTATATGTGATTTCTACGCCTCGATGTGTTTTCATGTTACAATGCAACTGACACTCGTGACGTATCATCTAAGAACAAACTAGCTTTCCATAATACGCTGATTACATGTTCGTGATCGTTGTCCGTATCACAATTCGAGCCTCTTCCTTCAATAACTTCTCGTGTCAACATAGAGAGCCACTTGCAATCATTTTTAGCTCGCACTCGACTCCGGTCAGTTATACTTTATGCATGCACCTCAAGGCGAACACACGAGCGTNCTTCGCTGCTCATCCGCAGGTGCCACACGACACGCGTAACTGAACACAAATGTCGGTGGGAAAATAACTGAAAACGGTTCACGTGTTCCATCCCAGGCGGCCAAGTTTCGCTGTCGTAAGGTAATAACATAATCAAAATCAATCAGTCTTTCACCACGTAGGATGTCCACACCAGCATCTTGTGAGTGCCCACGACAGTCCTCCATCGTTTCGTCTATGAGAAAATTAAACAAAAATGGCGAATGTGGGCAACCTTGACGAACGCCCTTGCTCGCGCCGATATGGTCTGACAGTTTACCATGAACCTTAACCTGAGCTGAAATATGGAAACATAGCGCCGACAGTGAGTTCACATACTTGGTCGGTACACGCCTGTGTCTAAGCAACCCAAAAAGTGTAGACCGACTCATCGAATCGAACGCACCTTTATAGTGGAGAAACAGCCGATTGTGTACACATGAGGCTGCTCCAGAATTTGACGAAGGGTAAATATGTGATCAATACCTCATCGCTCAGGGCGAAACCCTACCTGTTCTTCTCTAATGCTCGCCTTCCGAGCTGTAGTGAGTCGACAAAGTACAATGAATGCCAGAACCCTAGAAGTGACTGGGCTCAACCTAACTCCTCTGGTATTCGCAACAGCCCCGGACTCCTTCATTGAACATATCTTGGAACTATCATCGCGTGACCCCAACACACAAGGATAGTCTCCGACGTCCACACAGGTTGAAACAACTACGTCAGTATGTCTGCAGAAACCTGTCAACCTTCTTTGAGAAGTGCCGGCACGAGATCATCTGCAACAACAGCCCTATTACGTTTGAGAGCCGCCATGCAATTGCCCACCTCAGTCTCAGTGGGTGATTCTAAATCTACCNTCCTCTAAATGTTGGAAAAACCACGCCTCCGATCTGGCCGTCTGTCGTATTTCGCCTGCCCTGCCTCGCCCGTTGGTCCGATCCAGTCGAGCGATGACTCATCCGGTCGCGCACGTTGTTCTTGATTCGATCGCGACAGGCTTTTGAACGTACCTCCCCGTGTTGAGGTATTCGGCCGAGCGTTCGAAAATTCGCACCTCCGACCTGACAATCCACCGCAAGATGACGTTTTGATAAAGACTTTGTCGCATGGTGTAAAACTTTTGGAAACAAACTCTGCGGACACCTCCACAATGAATCTTACTGCGGTTTGGTAGGTGTTTTTGTAGCCTATCAAGAAGTATAATGGGTCTTTGGACAACAGTCGCTATGCTTGTTATTGCAGTACCAAAGTGGAATGCGCTCTGTTTCCGTAAATTTTGCCTACTATCCAATATCCGTAAGGCTGATCAAACGGTGACTTGCGAATGTCATTTTTGGTGGCTTATATTCGGGGATGCCGCCTTGGGGAAGCGCGTTTTTCCACGCGGCGACGTAGTTATCCGAACTAGTCGGCTTTCTAGTCCACCATGCCTATACAACGCACCACCTGCTCAAAGTTAGCGGCATTCTTATCGCATCTCGACAGACAACCATTTCGGTCACAATGTTGTATCGACAGAATTGTGCTTTTTCACATTCGTCGTGCAATATTACATTAGACGCTCGTCTCTAGCACGGAGTTTGATAATGCGTCGTGAATTCCACGCGGTACTCCGATGTCTTTCATACAAGCATGAAGACTTCAGTGAGCACTTGTTTCACTTGTCAACTGTAGACGCACGTCCCTTCTGGTGAAATTACACAGGGTTACAAACCATCAGAATTTTCCATGCAAATAAATTGAGGCACTAGCTTATCTGATTAGTGACACTTCCACTGAATTCTACATTAGCTTAATACTGGGTTAGTTGTGTGTAAAGGAGAAAGTGGCCTTTCATCTGCAGCAGTGATCTTTTTACGATAACTAGGATGTTTGTGAATAGTGTCAAATAACGCACGCCATGAAGGTCACAAAGGGCTCTCTTCTTCGTACTTAACTTATGTTGTCTTCAAGCGGGTGGTTACTAATAGGTTCTGTTTAATAATGGGCTTGGCTGTCTGGTAATTCCTGTTCTGGAAATATCGTTATCTAAAACTTGTGACTTACACTGGATGGGTAATCGAGGTCTGACTTTCCGTCTAGCCTTTCATCTTTCGCGAGTAAACCACTTTAAATCTGGAGTAGCTACCGTTCCCGCCATGAGATTTCCTACGTAACCATTTTCAGAGCCAGTTTCAAAAACCCAATGGGTGCGCTGGCGAGGATCACGTGTACAATTTTTGTTGACATTTCTAACACAATCGACGCTGTTGATTATTTTATTTGCGTTAACGTTGCGCCCCAGTTACCCACTTCCTTAATGTTTGTACTCTATACGGACTTTTCAAGACTGTGCAGTATGCCTTGAGTTAGTGATTCCGAAACGTAAGTAGAACGGATATAGAAAGTGTATGTTATGTGCACGTGCTCACTATTTTGTAGATCTCTGATCATCATGTGGTAACACGCCGAAACCAAAAGAACTATGGGCTTATGAATATTTTGCCTCTTTCGGGGAACCCTTATCAAGTGATTCAAAGTGGAAAAATACTGTGCCAGTTTCATAGAAGACAGTCGTCAAATGGTTCATGTTGGTGCGTTTGATGTGCGGTGTATAAAATGACTACCAACAGGTTGGTTCGGTTTGTTGATATTATGGGTTGCAACGTGAAGCGCATGTGCAAATAGGACGGGATTAGTTGTTGTGTGCGTGTGTATCTGTGTGCGTTTGTTGTCCTGGCATTTTCTGCCACCTTGGCGTGGTGGTCAGGCTTTCGTGCTGTTTTGAGCCGGAGGGCTGTGCTGAATAGGAATAAGGTTCTAGCAGGTTCAACCTGGTCACATTGGCCGATGGGGAGCAGCCAGACAAAGAGCAGATGCGTGCGTTTGTTGTGCGTGGAGACTGTGTGTTGTGGCTTCGTTGGGAAGGTGCCTGTTTCTGCCTGGACTGACTGTGTGTCTGGTTGCTGGGATCATGTGTACAGTGGTGTTTGATGCTGTCGCGTCTGCGTGTGTGTGTGAGACAGCTGCTGCCTTGCGGTTCATGCTTCTCAGCCAACGGCTTTGGTTGAGGGGCCTAATTGCCCTCCTGCACATGTCTGGGCGTCCTGGCAGTATCCGAAACCCATACTTACAATGATGATGATACAAACCAAACCAAATTGTATACTGCATCGGCCGTCGCGCAGGATAAACCGGGTCACCCTATCTGCTGCACATGGCAGGGTGGATAGGCGAAAAAATGTTACTGCCAAACACTCACCCTCATACTTCCCCCCAATCATGAGCCCCCGAGCAGATAATGCTCAACTAGCTTTCAGTACCCAGAAGACCAACTGAAGACAGGCCCATGGACGCAATACGCTTACGATTGGGACGTGGAACGTGCGCACTCTGCTGGGTCGATCCAGCGCCACAGAACGGCCGGAACGACGTACCGCCCTGATCGCGATGGAACTGCGGCGGTATGGAATCGACGTAGCAGCCTTGAGTGAGACAAGGCTTGCAGACCAAGGTAAGTTGCGGGAAGCAGGCGCCGGGTACACTTTTTACTGGATAGGCTACCCGACAGACGGTGTTCGGGAGCATGGTGTCTGTTTTGCAGTCGCTGATCGCATCAATGGTTTGATGATAGGCGAACCGCACGGCATCAGCCCCCGAATGCTGTCGATGCGCCTGCGACTCGGTCGAGGTAAGTGTGCTACATTTGTTAGTGTTTATGGTCCAACTATGTGTCACACTGATGATACAAAGGACCAGTTCTATGATCAGCTGTCCGCCACAATCCGGTCTGCGCCAGTGAATGACCGACTGTTTGTTTTGGGTGACTTGAACGCTAGAGTTGGGCGCGACTCTGTAGCTTGGCCGGGAGTCCTCGGACCCTACGGCATTGGTTCAGTCAACGCGAACGGTGATCGTCTGCTGCACCTGTGTGCTACTCACGAGCTGGCTATCACGAACACCCGATTCCAGCTGGATGCGAGCGACATCACGACGTGGACTCATCCACGAAGCGGTCACCACCACCTACTTGACTACGTGATTGTGCGGCAGCGCGACATTCGTGAAGTGCGCATCACGCGAGTGATGCGCGGGGCTGAATGTAGCACAGATCATAGGCTGGTCAGGACCAAATTGTTTATCCATGTACGCAAGTCCGTTTATTGTAGATCTTTTGGACAACGGCAGAAGCTGGATATCAGAAGGTTGGAGAACTTCGAGACGAAGGCTGCCTTTCAACGTGCAGTCGTCGCTCGCCTGCACAATGCTCCTGTACCCACTACCCCCGAGGGTATGTGGCAACAACTGAAGAAACAGATTATGGTAGCAGCCACCGAGACGATCGGTGTGGAGCGCAAGAAACGCCCGGATTGGTTCGATGACAACAACGTGGCTATCTCCAACTTGGTACGAGAGAAGAATGCCGCGTTCGCCACATGCACAATGGACCCTGGCAATGGAGCGAAGAAGACTAGGTTCCGGAATATCCGCCGTCAACTGGCTGAGCGTGTTCGCGGAATTAAGGACAACTGGTGGAGGAAACAGGGCGAGCGCATGCAGGGCTTCGCAGATCGTCGGCAACACAAGGAGTTTTACGATTCGCTTAAGGCGATCTTCGGTCCGTCTATCCAGTCTACTAAAGCACTGGTAGACGTGGACACCGGTTGTTCTTGCAGCCAGCCGGAAGACATCATGGGAATATGGCGCAAACACTTCGGCAGCCTGTTAAACCGCCCTACTACAATTGATTGGGCGACTGTTAACAGTCTGCCGCAACAGGACGTCAAATCTTCGCTTGCTCTCGCCCCCGACTTGCTGGAGTTGCAGAGGGCGATTGGTCAACTGCGCAACGGGAAGGCTGCAGGCGAGGATGGGCTGCCAGGTGAGATCCTGAAGAATGGCGGTCCGGCGTTGGAACGCGCTCTGCTCCAACTGGTTCACTCCATCTGGGAGCACGAGGTGATGCCGCAAGACTTCAAGGATGCCCTCATCGTACCCTTGTTCAAAGGGAAGGGTAGCAAGCAATGCACCGACAGCTACCGAGGTATCAGCCTCTTGAGCTGTGCAGGCAAGGTGCTTGCCAGAATCCTCTTGAACCGACTGAATGCGTCCGTTCTGGAGATGAATGTTCCCGAGGAGCAGTGTGGATTTCGGTCGAGTCGGAGTACAATCGACCTGGTGTTTGCTGCTCGACAGCTTCAGGAGAAGTGCCGAGAACGGAATCAGCCCTTGTATGCCCTGTTCGTGGACTTCACCAAAGCGTTCGATTCCGTGAACCGCGAGGCGCTGTGGACGGTGCTTGGTAAGTTTGGATGTCCAGGTAAGTTCGTCAATATGGTTAGATTGTTGCATGCGGGCATGAAGGCGAAGGTGCAATCGTGTGGATCGACCTCTGATGATTTCGACATCGTCACTGGCGTGAAGCAGGGTTGTGTTCTAGCCCCAGCCCTATTTAGTTTATATTTGACTGCGATGGTAACAGTTGCTTTTCAGAACTCTGGAGAGGATGGTGTCGAGGTGGAGTACCGGACGGACGGGCGTCTGTTGAATATCCGACGATTTGGCGCCTCAACCCGGCTGCAGACCTCAAGGATGCGGATGCTTCTGTTCGCCGATGACAGCGCCTTGCTAGCGCACAGCGAAGAAGAACTGCAACGTCTAGCTACAGCATTCGCTTCGGCAGCATCGAAGTTCGGGTTGGACATCAACACAGGTAAGACGTATTCGTTTTTTCAGCCTTCTCCTGGTGGAGGTGCTGCTTGTGTACCTCCACCCGAAATTCGCATCGCTGGAGACACTGTGAATGGCTGCGGGGATTTTTGCTACTTGGGTAGCAACTTGTCGACAGATCTGTCCGTGGACCGCGAGTTGAGAGCGCGTGTGGCAAAGGCTAGCGCTGCTTTCGGACGTCTTGAAAGGCGTGTCTGGAAGAATCACAGCCTGAAGATGGCCACGAAGTTGTGTGTCTACCGCTCAATGGTGCTGTCTATCCTGCTGTACGGCAGTGAGACGTGGACACTGTATCAGCGGAACGTGAGCTATTTGAGCCGTTTCCATGTGCAGTGTCTGAGGCGCATCTTGGGTATTCGGTGGTCGGACATGATTCCGAACACTGAGGTAATGCGGCGAGCGGACATGGACGGGATGGAAGCCATGTTGATGCTGAACCAGCTCCGTTGGCTCGGTCACGTCCGTCGGATGGGCGATGACCGTATCCCGAAGCAGTTACTGTACGGACAAGTGAAGTCAGGTAAGCGAAATCCCGGTGGCCAGAAGCGGAGGTACCAGGATGTTGTGCAGGTAAGTCTTTCACGTTGTAACATAGATTTTAGATGTTGGGAAGATTTGGCGTTGAACCGGACGGCCTGGAGGAATACGGTTCGGGCAGGCGTCCGAGCGTTCAACGAGCAACTATTGCGTGGTCGCGAGCGGAAGCGTGCGGTACGCAAATGAACCATCGGTGCCATAGGTCGCGGTGACGTGACTATAGGGCGTTGCGATGTGTGCGGCCGCGGATGCGCTGGCCGTTTTGGGGCTATTAGGTCACCAACGTACTCATAGTACCCCGTCGGCGAAGAGGCGGCGAGTACGCTAGGCTCAGGTAGGTCATATCAGTATATTTATTCTACTTCTGTTAATGACTGCATCGGCCAACATCCTGGTCGTTGACACTTAATCCGCTTCTCTTTCCAGAAACTTGAATGTCTGTGGTCTTCTACCCATTCTTTTCTCCGGCTTTGTTGATGTAATGTATGATGAATGGTCTGCCTGGCTTTTCATGGTTCAGTGAGAAATTCGCTTTTCATCCCTATTTTCTTTAGGTTGCACTAACCTGCACTCCTATACTGCAACGCTTCTTGTATTACACTTCAAAAATCTTTCTTCTCAGCGTAGATCTCGTCATTGCAGCCTCTCTCTGTTTAGTTTCCGAGATATAGGGGTTTCCCTTCCTTATTAGCCAATCAAGTGGCTAACCAGCATTGGCCGGCTGGACAGAAGGGCCCCACTGGCACACCTCCCAGTCTTATTCCTTCGGGTTGACACTGGATATGTGATGTGTTGGTGGAACTGCAATTGGTGCAGCGCAAGCCAATTGCAATGATGGATAATCGCAGGCGTCCATTGGATTTGGTCACTGTGATAGGCTGATCCGATTCGGATACCGCCAACCGTATATGCATATATATACCCCGTTTTGCTCAGGATCATGTAGAACCACACGAAGAATCTGACGTGATCTACTTGATTTCATGCCTTGTGTGACACCATGGCGTGAACACACATCTCGAGGTAAACATAGACCATGCAAAAGTGGTCGCGCGGTCAAAAAATGGAGGGGGAACGGCATGTACTCGAAGCCCTCTGTTCGCGAACTTCGTTCTATCAACACGTCGACAGTCACATCCACTACGTCAGCATCGTTTTCGGTGAAACGATAAATGAACGAAGACAGACGGACAGGCGAACACGGAGAGAGACAGATCAATCTCATTTGATTAATTTACATATATATTTATCTACATACATATATATACATATATATGTATATATATATACAGATATATATATATATGCATAAACCGTTATAAACGTATACATATATGCAGGTATGTATATGTATATAATATTATAAGCGTCTATATACATCCATATATTTATACGTGTGCATATACGAATGCATAAATATGTCAGTGCATGTGAATATATACACATGTATACATGTATATATTTGCAGACTTACATGTATACACACATGTATGTATGTATATATATGTACATGTAACCGTATTTGTGTATAAGTTTATGCGTTCGTTACATATAAGTGTGTAAACGTTCATACCTATATGTACACATGTATGTGCGAATAAATGCATATATATGAATATATGTGCGTTTGAGCATATACGTGCATATAAAAACGCATGTACATACATGTACAAATGCACACATATATGCACAAATGTATACATATGTGCACGTATGCAGGTACATAGTTGTTTGTATTCATACCTATAGATGTATTCATGAAAGTAGGCATATGTATTCTTACTTATGAAAAGACACACTTCGGTGTACATGTATACATATATATATACAGATACATATATGTATATATATAGACGCATATATATGTACATATGTGATTCGGTATGTTTGAACACACACATACTTGCATAAGTGTCTATACATATATACGTCATACATGTATGCATATATGTGTTTATGTACATGTATCCATAGCTGCAGTTGCATATGTATATATAAATGTGAGGTTGGACAAACACACAAATATGTATGTTGAATGGTGCATGGGGTGATACAACATGCCCAGGAGGATGTCACTGAAATAAGACTTAATGGCCCTCATCGCCTACCCACGTAATATCGTATGCCTGGTTAAGGACCCAGGAGGCTGCCACTAAAATAAGACCCAGTGACCCTAATCTTCTGCCTCAAGTGAACAATCGCACGCATGTTAACAATTAGTCAGCAGGGCTCAGGTTGAAAATCACTTCAGTTTGTCCTGAGAGGGACAGGGAGGCTGTTCCCGTGTTGCTGTTGGGCTTGCGTTTGATAGCCTCACGTCGGTTGCTCAGTCGTCTCACAAAACACGCACGTGAACTCGACGTCACATTGATGGTAGCTGGCACACGAATGACAGTACCAACAGAAACACTGACAGCACTGGACCCAGTTGACGTTGTCCTCGTCTTAGTCCACAGAATCTTCCTTCAGATAACATATCTGGCAAACGTCGTTGTTCACTGGCCTCAAGACCATCTTTCTTTAAATACGCCCCCTCATCTACGTTCTGAATTGTTTTAAGCCACCTGTAATGACTCGCTTAACATTCGCTGTTTCTTAAGTATCCACCATAAATTCTATCTGCAGCAAACTATCCCCAATCGCCCGAATTCAACGTGCGAACGTTATACGCCCTGTGGAAACAGCTGAGGCACACGTGCTGAGAATGGCAGACATGTAACTCCACTCATCGGACTGACAAAGTGTCTTATTTTATCCGATGGGATGGAGGGGTTCAAACAATTAAGATCGGTGGGAGGGAAAATGCTGCATGGAGGATTATCTGAGTTGGTTATCAAGCATTTTCTGGTCGGCTTTATCTGTGATTCTTCTCTTGGAACGGAGAAGCAGTCGTAACAGTTATCGACTGGTCATGTCTTATTCTAGGGCCACAACTCATCAAACGATTTCCTACCGCTTATATACATATTCATTCGTCCGGGAAGTGAACAATGCAATATACAGTCTGGATGTTCCGATAACAATACACTTACATCATGGATCTCGGATACACACTTGCTGTTATTCTCAACACTTATGAAACCCAACGTATCAGCAAGATCTTGGCATTTATCTTCCACGTTTCGAATACGGTCCTAATGAGAACGTGTGACCGGAGTGGGCATGCATACTATGGGTTCCTTCATGTCACTGGGTGCTACCTCGGTGGGGAAAATGACGAATAATGCCAATCTACACTTCTTCGCTAACCTGCCGACCAGCCTGTCGATTACGCGAGAAACCGCGACGAGAGTAGAGCACATATTGTTGAACGTTCACACACTCTAAGGTGCCTATTCTCGTTCTCCACCCGGTTGCTTGCATAGTTACCAGAGAGAGCGGTCCCTTTTAGCAAATGAGAGGCTCACCGTGACCTACAGACAGGCCGTGTTTTATACAGGAACTCGAAGACTTTCCAGCTTACAGATTTAGTAGCCTGTTGTGACCCGTTGAACTAGGAAACGTACCCTGTGTATACCATCCTAGGTGCCCATTGGTATATGCGGTTCGTTTGATACGTGTCTGAGCCTACTAAGTGTCGACAACGCCGAAACACACCATTCATTAACTGAAAGCGGCAAAATAGGCATAGGGTAAATCCCGCGGATTGCTCGCCACTGTGCAAGCAAACGTGCACGATAACATTTTCAGCAAAAGTTCTAAAACTATCCGGTAACTTGCCGTCGTTTCATTGGGCATCAGGGCGTAAAAGAACGTCACGTCTAAACCAATTACATCTACTAACATGACGTGCCACAGTATGAAGCCGCTGTACTTCGGTTGGTGAGTGGCGTTTGTGAAAATGCTGTGGGTAAAGTTAGGACGAAGTTGAGATGAAACGTTTGCAACAAAGAATGCGAACTGTAGGTAATCAGTGCTGTTCTACAGCTTTCAGTAGATCGCGTAATTTAACTAAGAATCAGCCTTACATTGCTTCTTCCGTAAATTGCGCAGGTCATCCGATTGCATTTTAATCCCTAACTTACTTTCAACGTGGAATTTAACTTCACGAGTACCTTTGAAGTTCTCCATCACCTCCATTACTTACCACTTATCGGCCATCGACAGACGGTCATGTTTGGAATACACGCTAAACCATTCAACATGGAATTCGCGTGAATTTTCCTGTTTGGCTTTCTGAGCGCGATGTGCGCCACTACGATAGTGAACTACCCAAGATGTCTTGCAGACGTAATGAGCAATTCTAAAAGATTATCATAAAAATTATGCAAATATATTACGGTTTGCCGGCTACCGTCCGACGTGTTCAGTGTAAACATTTGTACACGACACTCCCGTACATGCAGTCTAGCGGCGTATCCGTCCCTTAATGTTTCATAGCACTTGCTGACACTTGCGAACTATTGGTGAAGAAACTGCTGCAGGTTTATACATTAAAATCTGTTCAGGTCCTCCTGGTAATCCCGGGAGCTCTGCTACTTCTCCTTGAACATTCTCCAGAAGATGTCCTCGTTGTTGGGACCGTTTTCCTTCCTGTACGCGCGAAAAAACCTTGTTGATGAATAACACACTGGGTGATCACGACGCGCAAATTTCTCCTTCGGCAACTGGTTAAACTAGATCGAAGTGAAGAATTGCACATAAGGGTATAGTTAAATTTATACATATACATATGCGCAAGTATAAAGTTATATACATGTGTGCGCTCATATATGCGTCCATATAAGTATATAATTGTGGATGAGTGGGAACACAGGTTTGTATATATATGCATATATCTATGAAGACAAAGATGCATATATATATATGTACACTGCTGAACAAATATGAGAACGGTCAATTGCGTTGGAAGGTGGATGGATATAAGTGTGTGTACAGGAATATGTATACTGTAGTGAGCTCACCTTCGACGTCCTCAAAATTCTAAACTCCGCGCGACGTGAGAGTTGCCTTACCAGTACCACCGCGCCGGTTCACATTACCTTGTGAATGTAAATTTACTACAAACCACTAGCATCAGAGTTAGTGTGCCGGCATAGGCATCGCAGTTTTGCTCGTAGCTATATAATGAATCCACACCATCTCTACTGCTGTAGGTTGCATTCACCAGGATAACAATGTTGAGCTACTACCGTTAAGACTGCCGCCTAACCAGTCTAACGCTTGTTTGAATTATGAAGGTCGGCTGGAATTTTCTGTCGACGCACTCTTGCTCTCTGGCGGTTGCTGTGCTGTTGTGCTCAAGGTGCCCTCACGTCCAGCTCCCCAGCACCCCTTAATTGTTACGTTGAAGTCTGTTGTGAACGGTGATTAAATCAATAAATAAAGTTTGTTTGCAGATTCATCGTCTTCTCCCTGTGACTTCCGATTCACGGTAACTTAAGGCTGGGGGAACTCTGGGCGTACGAATTCAGAAAATACATTTTTGTGAGCTTGCTCCATAAGCTATTTTCACTGCTTTCATTACTTATCGCACTCCTTGTTTACGCTAGATTCAATTATTTCTCCCGTATTTGCATACTCAAATTCATTCATACATGGCGCTGAACTACATGCTCATGTTCCACTAGTTTCTAAGCGTTTTTTTCCAGGATCCTGTGTGTATATTCGAATGAGGTAGTCAGATACCCTAATCCGCAAGCCGGAGCTCGCCGAGATAGATGCGAAGGAGAACGCCTCAAGATTTTTTGTCCCCGATTATGTCCCGGACGACCCAGAGTACTTGCCAGTGCAGCGTCCGCTCCAATCCCAGTTGGCGCGCATCAATACACAGACTACCACGTTCACATACCTGGCTACCACGTCACCAATGTCGATCGCATCCTATGTCAGAGATTTAGTGATCATACCAACCGAGAGCAACCCTTGTTGAAGTAGCTGCTCGCGTGAGTGTTTGATGATTGTAATGTGTTAATAGAATGTTGGTGGCCATGTTTCCTGCTCTATTTATTCCCTTTTTATTGACTCGTCTCCTTGCGTTGGAATTCTTTATACTGATTACGAGCCTTTCTTACGATCTGCCACTACAGCTCAAGTTACGCGCGTGCCAAATCATTTCTCCTATGAATGCGGATCTTGGTGTATTATTAAATCTTGATAATGTTTACTTGTGAAACTTATTTCTGTGTAGTTTTTCTCCCTTACCTTCCCTTGCAGGACCTTTGTTTATACATTCCATAGTTTCATTTTCGCCTGACCGCTTCGCCATTACGTGACTGTTGCATTCGGTCATATTTACGTGAACATTTAATATCGAGACTTGCGTACTCGGTGGATTCAGTATCATGGTTTGTTGTTGTCTCCCACTATCTGGTTTATCATATTGTTTTTTAACATTAGCACCTTATTAATAAGAAACTCGCCAATACAACCTTCTTCCTTTTTGGATCCGATTCGGTTGCTCGACGGGCTCAGAATTGATAGACGCTCGTCACTTCCAGACGCGACTATCGGGGATCCAGCGTATCGATAGACGTTGCGAGAAGATTGAGCGTTGCTCGAACAACGACTGGTCGTCCGGGATTAACAACCCTTACGACGCACCGAAGAAGGCATTCTTAGAACGTGCTGTCTCATCGAAAGAAAAGCCACTCAGGCAGGTCTTCGGCGAGCTAAAGCTAGGAGATCTCACTCCATCTCGATTGGTTCGACAGTTAAAACAGGCGGGACAAAATTTCAGAATCGAAGATAAACTCATTCGTTACATTTGGATGCAGAGGTCGCCCGACTATTTACAGACAATTATTTCTTCATTCTTGTCAACGAACTCCTTGGATGATTGGGCAAAATCGGTCGACTCAGTCATCCAACGCCTTCTCAGCAAAATGCATCAGGTCGAGACACACACAGAAAGTATACCCCCCGGCTTAGTAGCAAAAGTGGAAAAACTTTGTCTAGAAATCCAAGCTCTTAAAGCTTCTCGCTCTCGCCCTGCTTCCAGAGGACGTAGTCGTTTTGTGATATGGCCGATTACTAAAGTCGGTTCATACGTCATTGTGCGCGCATGATATAGCGAATGACTGACCTTTTCCTTGGAGGTGGATGCAAACTTCAGTTCACTGAGGCTGTGCGTTAAACTCGGTAGCCCACTCAGCTCTGCCTGATAATCGTGAACGCAACGAACCACTGTTAATTTTAACGGACAATTTGAACACAGCTGTTGGTGCCCATTTACAGCAGCCCATAGAAAACCATTGGCAATTGTTAACTTTCTTCTCCACCCTTAGGATCCGTGGAATCCCGCTTTGGCAAGTTCGACAGAGAATGGTTGGCAATCTATCTGGTCACCCGTTTTCTCCGGCATTCAGTGAAATGCAGGACATCTACGGATTGCACTGAACATAAACCACTGAAGTACTTTTTTAACAGTTGATCCGAAGATTCACCAACATGAAAGTTAAGCACCTGGGTAATGCCCCCTAGGCAGCGAGGATATAAGAGTCCCAACTGTTGGAAACGCTGACGCGGACGCAATCACACGCTGCATCAAACTCAACGCAGCCGATGAAAAGAGTATTGATTTGGCAGCAATGGCTGCCACGCAAGCCGCTGAGGCAGAGATCGAGCAGTTTCGCTAACAAAGATCTCTCACAACGCAGATTATTGTCTGAATGCGGCAGGCCCACCGTTGTCAATTTTTCTGACGGATAATTCAAGTTTGAGAACGTTTTTTGATGAGCACTTGGCCGAAATGCTTTTGCTGTGGACAGTAACTAAACATTTCGTCGCAACAATTTTAAATGGACTTTGGGAACGCCTGGCTGATGTTGACTGTAGGCTCTTTACGGGGCAGTCTGAAATGATATCGACGATAGGTACTGCTGTGTTTCTTCACAGAGAGTTTGACGATCGGTTCAGAAATTCATCCCGTTCACGATCCATACGTCTGTCATTACGGATTCAGGTAAACGCTGGGAAACCACTTCATATACCTGTTGTGTACGTCTTCTCAAACGTTGCATCCGCATTTCTAGCTCTTCTTCTCCTTTAACGAAGAGGTAGACAATCTTTCCTTGGAAAATTGTGCAGCCTCCATAAGGTCACTCGGTCCCTTGTGCTCTGGGTAATAAGTAGTAACCGTATAACCATTTTCCCGGAACAGCGGGGATCAGTTCAACGAATACTTGGAGAGCCACTTCGACGCTCATATTTAAAAGTGAGCATGCTTCCAGACACTAACTGATGCGCTGAATCAGTTTTGATTTATTTGTCCAAACATTCGACCGACAGAATCTTAATCATGTACAGATATGTGTGCAGGAGACGGTGTGCTCTCCGTTAGCATCGCTCGACAGAGTTCAGTGCTTTTCGAAGTATTTTGGACTCCCTGATAAATCGTTGACGAGTTTGCTGGTCAGGTGTGCTTATTTGATGTTCATTTCACCGTATATGGGACATTAGGGTGAATATTCAAAAATCCCCTGAATACCCATCAGAAACAGTGTGAAGGGTAATGCTTATTTTCGGCTATTCATCACCATGTCGAACGTACTATTTATATGGAGTTATGTCATCAAGGTAATGTAATTGTAAAAGCCCGATGAGAATTACCGAAAACAGCTTATTACCGAAAACAGCTGTTTGCAAGATTGACTTCTTAAGGTAAGATGAGTTAAACATGTAACCGGATCATATATGTAACGGGCTCAAATGGAGACAAAACTGTCATATTTTTGACAGAACGGTAGTCGTGGAAGCCAGAGTTACTGAAATGATCAGCGGACTGATAGTGAGCCAAGGGGACGTTGAAAGGCTGCATGAACATCGTCTAAATGTAGATGTTGAGGTTGCGCAGCCGGATACTGACGGATTCGGCAAGGGGCAACATATGCAATCACACCATTTTAGGCCGAATTTTGCACAGCTGGTGGACGATCTGAAGGGAGTTTTCCTCGTTATCAGAATGACTGTGGGCAGTCTGCCAAGCGGTAGTTATGCGCAAAATCGTCTTGAGCACGCCAATGCTCAACCATGCAGAATGATGTTCACATACTCTACGTGGGATCAGTGTATGATACTGTACACGGGAAAAATGGGTGCACACAGTTGTTTGCTGAACATGAGATTTCTTTTTAGTTTTAAGAATGCTGGTGAGTACCCAAGTAAGGTATTCCATAGATGTTGATTCTCTTTTTACAAATGTTCCCCTTCGTGAGACA
>QNGE01000848.1:0-34908 GCA_008508345.1 Paragonimus westermani
AAACGCTAGTTTAAGTCTTCATGTCATAGATAACGAAAGCAAAAGAGACTAACCTCGTAAACGTAAAACTTTGTGAGGCACAATTCGACGATATTTTAGGCATAGTTAAAGACGACGGGCAAAAATAAAAGGTATGATTTACGGTAAACTCACCCATACCCTAATTTGACGGTTACAGAGCAGCCATCAAGGAATAATGATTATCCATTTTTGGATGTTATCACAAATATGGAACAAGGGGATATTCAACGATAACCCTTGAAAAACCAACATGAACGGGGCTGTAGTTAGACTTCATTAACATCAATCAGGCGAAAACGAATATCTACCCAGTCCAAGCCACTTGCAACTAGTGAGAACACGGAAGTACTATCTACTACAGCCCGTCAAAACTCTCGAGCAGTAGCTGTGCAACGATTAGCAAACATGTAATCCGTAAATTTTGTTGAACAATTATCTTACTCATCTGAGTAAACGGTATCAAATCTATTGTGTTGTCATCACCATCATCATCATAACAGCTATGAGCCAGACCAAAGGTACTGTGGCTCGGGCGGCCGCTCAACTCAAACGAACCTTGTCCACTACTTTGTTGTTCTAACACGTTCCGTTGGTATTACCAAATGAGACGAAGACAGGATTCACATCCAACCCTTGTAATTGCACTACTAGATACATGTATCCGTCAAGCAGCACGCGAAACAGAGAAGGATGTAGCAGCCTGATGCAGTGGGAAACTTACGGAATCAAGATGGCCAATAGGACCTATGACGTGGGAGAGTTGATCATACAGACAAAGGCAGGCAAATTATCACCACCATGGATTAAAGGACGGATTCTTACTTTTTCATTTGTTACGAAATTTACAGTTCTTGATAAATAATAGGAATTTTGGTTCGCCGACTGAGGTTAATAGGGTTGTAGGACATTTTTGGAGGTCAAAATTCCCTTCGACTGACCCTGTCGCGCCCTCCCTCGTGAACCTGGCCGACTACACGCCTGTTATCGTTATTCTCACAACCCGTGCCTGAAAGTACTGATTCCTTCAGCCCGCCTCCCTCAAATATTGAGTCTCACCCACCTGCCCACACACCCATTGGTGTCTGTCGCTCTCACACTCCCTACCCCCTGTGAATACGGCCTTCCTACGGTCCGCCGTGAAACTGTCACCAGCTAATCGGTCTTCCCGAAGGCCGGGCATTTAGACACGCATCAGACCCATCTGATCACACTTAGTCGGTTGATCATTATTTGTCGGTCGCTTGTGCCTGCATTTGTCGCGCCCTTTGGAACCTTGACGGCCCACTGCGGCCAAACACTGTCTTATCCCACGAACGTAAACAAATTGAGGTTTGTTTCTTGCAATCGATTGTATCATTTATGTCAATAGTACCACGTTTCCAGAGGCTTGATTTGGTTCTGATATTTGGCGACATTGGTTATACGTGCATCACTCAACGTTCGTCGGAAGAACGTACAAGGGTAGCTACTCTGGCGTCTTTCAGAATGATCCGCCAGTCTCAACGTTACTCATAAACGACTGACTGTTTGTGTACGACAGTTTGGTGGTGCGTAATGTGAGGTCAGTGGCACAGTGGTCAACCTGGCTGCCCCATAAAAATGTGACTGGAGCTCAAATCCTAGTAGTGGAGACGATACGCGCTACTCATGAGCAAGAGAGAAATTCTAGTCCAGTGCTGTTTTTCGAAAGAGGCATGCGGAAGTCTGCGGGACCACGAAGGCTGCTACCAATTGAGATTGGCGTTCGGTTAGTAAATTATAGTTGTACCTATCGTTGCGAGCAAAATTATGCAAGCAAAGACTGTGTACTTTCATATATATACCCGAAAGTTGTCTCAATGAACGATGCGACTCGTCGAGTGTTCTGACAGAGTCACTCTATCGACTATTGGATACGTGCTAGGTACTGACGACCAGGTAGAATCAAGAATGTCACCATTCATTATCAGCAAATGTGATAGAAACGATCGACTGTTCAAATGCGTGAATTCCTGTACATTTCTTTTCATAGACCGCATCCTGTTGGTGCACCCAAAGGTTACCCACCGCGACCTTTGTGGTTCTGACACATGTAACGCATTCGTGTTTTCGTGCAGGAATCTTTAACGTCTTCGCATGAATTTGGTTACTTTTGTCACAAACCATTTGACGGGAAAGTACCAGCAAACTACTTGTTTTTAATGCAACGTTTAAACAATAATTACTCAAATGCATGTGAGCGGAATTACACGTGGTGTTTTGGTGTCGGCAAAAATTAGTACAACAACCGTTTCCTAACTTATTTCGGGTAATTCATAATGAACGGGAATCCAGTAGGGAGAACAAAGTCTTGAGGGATTCCAACAAGAGATTGGGCATGGTTTCCCATGGAAACCACTTTCACCGTGGCCAATGAAACCCACACAACTATTCGTAGCCATAGTTGTCAAATCCATAATTCCATTGAAAGTGAACAGTGAGGAGTTCGCCGGGATACAATCACTGGTGCCAAATATGGGCGATACTCAACTCAAAGCATTTTATGAAATGATCACCTAAGTACGTAAGTCATCGATAAACCAAACAGAGCATAAACGACATTCAACGCAAAACTAATAACACTCAACCTGAAGTTTGACGCCAATGGTGAGTAATCTACAACTGTTAATTGGTACTGAACGGTCATGAAGACGGTAGCTCAGTCGTACCGACCACTAATCAAACGCTCATGCATTCTAGTTAGATTATCGCAAATGCCTGAGGAGTAATCATCCGATATTGGACCTTCCATGTTATAGGACATCAAGCAATATGAGGCG
Source organism: Paragonimus westermani (assembly GCA_008508345.1). NCBI lineage: Eukaryota > Metazoa > Platyhelminthes > Trematoda > Plagiorchiida > Troglotrematidae > Paragonimus > Paragonimus westermani. The sequence continues at coordinate 2,820 of QNGE01000848.1, forward strand.
CATAGACTGAAAGTCTAAATGAACCCCATTAAAACTGACGGCGGAAATCCAATTTCCTAGTGACGACTTTTTCCCAATGAACTCTTCATTGAACAATGGGTGAGTCAAAAACAACCATATAATTCCGCCACATTTAAACTCTTATTCAGCACTGAAGCCTACGAAACCCGAACTAATCAGTCAGATGTATCGGTAATGTATCGTGAATCCAAATTGAAAGTAGTAGGCGGTACGTGGTGAATTACAAAATCGTGATTCACGTTCCCGCACTTATAGCATACATTTACGACTTGAAGCGAGGTTTAAAAATACTTCTTGGTTGAACCGTCATTGAAAATTAACAAAGTAAACTAAAATGATAATCAGGTTACTGGGTTGATATGTGTTCGTATGCATACAAAAGAGCTGAAGATTGGAACTCACAAAACTCACCGAAAACAATGCGGTTCCATGCGGATTTTTTTTACTGCACCGTAGCACCCAATTTAGGCCAATCAGACTCGGCGTTCGTAGATTCGGTAATTGAGCCACACGATGAGATGGAAGCATGAGGCGTTGACCTGACTGACTGCTGGGTGGGACCCAACCTCGTGACAGCAATCCCACTGCCAGATTTAACTTCTTCTTTGGATGTGCGGAATTTACTGGTAGTCTTGCTGATACCGTATCCATTTGTCTCTGCGCTGTTCACAAGATTGGTGTTGGCTTTCAATGCGGACGATGACGACGAGTGACGATCGTTGTTGGAATTGAGTTTAACACTGACAATAGCCGAACGGCTAGATCCACGACTACCAGGAGTCGTAGTTGAGGCTGGTGGCGGTAGTGGATGATGCATTCCGTTCTCTGTTTGATTTGGATGTTGAATCAATTGACAGGAATGTTTTTGAGAATAACGCTGTTTGACGCCGTGATGCTTATTGGCTGGACCGGAGCCACCAGTGTTATTTGTCCCCGCTGACGAGGAAGTTGCGGATTTGTTAACGTGATTTTGAACGGATAGCGATGATGTGTAACATAAACCATTTAAGGAGGCCGAACCAGTTGCACTAACTCGAGAGTCCAAATCTGTCGCCGTATCCAGATTACATGTGCCCATGTCCGTTAAAACAAACTGTGGCACTCGATCTTCATGCATACCACAAGTAAGCGATTGCGGGTGCTGAGAAAGGAACATCGTATGACCGTTATTCCCAACCCCAGGTTGGGTAGATGATGTGTGGTTCGGAAGCGAGATAGATGCACATAAATTGTCCTCATGAGTACCAAAACCGTTTGCGGTTGTGTGATGAGTGTTGGCCACGGCAGTTAGTTGTGAATGACTTAGTGCATACTCGGGTGAAAAATGAGACAACCCATGACCAGACCAATAGCCTAGTGGTGTTGCGGCCATGGCCAGACCGGCTGGCAAGACGGTGTTGCATGAGGAAGGTCCGATTTGTGGATGCGAGTTGGGACTATAGGAGCCGGGGTATCCGGTAGCTGCGGATGGTGCATGACCAACCAGAACTGCTGTTGCTGCAGCCGCTGCCGCCGCTGCTGCGTTAAGATTCGATGTGAATGGTGGAGACAGACCAGCTGTGACGGGACCTCCATTCTGATTTGCTCCGTGTCCAGACAAAGCGTGAGTTTGTGACTGACGACTGAAATGTTGGTGCTGTTGCAGTTGCTGAGTCGAATTGTGATAAAGATGATGAGAAGGGTGAGATGGAGGAGGATGTCCATTGTGATGTAGGGGCGATAAAATTGGAGCCGGCGGATAAGTGTAACCGAAATTGAGTAGATTGGCCACGTTCGAAAACATAACACCGGGTTTTTGCGGCAAGGAAAGATCAAACAGACTGTTGCAGTTGAAATGCCAAGGGCGGGATTCTATAAATAGAAAGACACCCGAAGAAAATTGATGAAGAAAGCGGACAGAAATGAGTGTTATGGTTGTCAAACGCATTTCACACTGCAGCACACCCAAGATAACGATTAGGTTTGAGCGAACAGAAAACCAACACAAATATTTGATTAACAGGGAAGGCGTATGATATCCGATTTAGTCTATCAAACAGAGAAGGACATCCTCAGCTGCAACTAGTCTAAAAACTGACGGCCACGTGACTAAGACACCATCGCAGCGACCAGCCTCGGTATTCAAGTTAAACATATACTACTTTTCAAGTTGACCATCACTCACATTTGATCGCAGCCTTCGCATTCAGATAGACTTTCCAGCCAGCCTCTTTCGAAAAGAAGCACTAGACTCGAGTTTCACTCTCATTAGAGCTCGTCAGTAGTGGATATCCTCGCCACGGCCGGGATTTGAACTCCGGACATTCCAATCATGAGACAACCGTGTTAACCACTGCGCCATTGACCTCACATTAGGCACGACCGAATCATCAAATCTGAACGCTCAACCACTCTCGCTTGTGAGCAATGATCAGGTTGCCCGATCTTCTCGAGAGGAGACACAGTTACTGCCTGTTAACTCCAATCGATAACCCCGCGATTAGGACTTCCGAGACAGGTCAAGATCACTGAACTCATTAAACCTGCAATGCGATATTTTAGATTAATGATCATTGCTCACAAGCGAGAGTGGTTGAGCGTTCAGATTTGATAATTCGGTCGTGTCTATCGTGAGTTGAATAGCGCAGTGGTCAACACGGTTACCTCATGATTGGAATGGCCAGAGTTCAAATCCCGGCCGTGGCAAGGATATGCACTACTGACGAGCTCTAATGAGAGCTAAACTCGAGTCTAGTGATTGTTTTCGAAAGAGGCTGGCTGGAAAGTCTATCTGAATGCGAACGCTGCGATCAAATGTGCGTGATGGTCAACTTGAAAATAAACCAAATCCGCAACTACTCATCAGTAATATACTACTTTATCACATTCAGTAGCTTAAAGTGAATGTTATTTCAGACGCACCATGATAAAGTACGCACGAGGAGCTGAAGACAACGGAAGATAAACGAAGCGTCACTAACTCTTCAGCTATTTGAGAGCTTAGTGTTATGTCAAAATCAGAGGTTAGTAACAGGGAATGGGGTGATCAAGAAACACATGAGGTTATATTAGACAAACAAGTTGGTTAGCGTTGTTTTCTAAGCCAAATGCAAATAGACGATGCAAACCTCGTCTGAAGGATAACTCCATAAGCTGCATTTGTTTCACTTTATCATCCTTGTCAGACTGTGCCAGGAGAGAAGAATGAAGAGGCAGAAGTGATTATAGTACGGAACAAGCGAGTCCGAAACACGAAGGAGCTACACAATAACGCGAATATATATGTATGTACGATAGAGAACAACTCAACCAAACAAGAACACTTTAACGACAAATTCACTGTGGAGACAGACAGGAAAGGATACAATACCTTGAGGGTTTGTACATAAAAACAATACGACCCCGTTATCATAAGTACTCGTATAAGAAAACAGTACTCATTTAAGCCCCAAGAGCAGGAGGAACACCTGCGAAGAACACCAAACAAAGTAGACGTTGAAATTTTACTGTTATCAATCGTGAATGATGTTTCCAGGAAAAGGGTCTTTACGATCCTCACCTAAAGGAACTCGTGACTGGAGAAGTTTCAAAGTCGATACATAAGGTGAAGTGAAATTAAGTGTAGATGAGGTTGTCGGAAGAGCTGCAGATGTCTTTCCCCGTGGAACGTAAATACCGTAAACTTTCAGTGACATCGTTTATGGAGGTGGAATATGGGGCACCAGATTTAGTTGTGAGAAAACCTAAGGGTAACAGGGTTGGGTGTGAAACGGGATGAATAGGTCCACGATCGTTACATATAACTCATGTTAGTATACCTATGAAGTTGCGGCTCCAAACACTAATCAAGTTCATAATCGAGGTGTAAGTTTGTAAGAAACCGCAGTTTTCATGTCAATTCACTTAAGCTATCGGATGTATTCGGTAGAGGTAACAGAAGGCTACATCTGTTACAAATAGCATGTGACATACGAAGAATACTAGATCGCTTTTAATGAAAAAAAGGCTGAGGGAATATGGGGTTCTGCCATGGAGGAGACATGGTTCAAGCGCAACATCACATGAACACGATTTTGTCGTATCACCAGATTTTAGCCTCAGGAATCAGAAAACACGACTGAATTCCGTCGGATGGATTCAAGCTCTGTCTCTCAGAGGCAGTCGACTGTTTCTAGGATTGATGGTCTCCCCAAAAGGTGGCGATAACTCACAGGTAGTACGCCCGCACATAGGCTAATCCAGCGCAGATGGAACCTGCGAAAAATTCTGCTTGTAACTCACAGCCACTTGTAGGAAGGTTCAGTGGAAGGAATTATACAAGTCCGTATCATCCTGTGTTCTTTCAAGCTGTATCGCATGAGATCATAGGATTCCGAGTCGGACAATGAAGAAGCTGATTAGTAAGATCCCCAGGAACGGCTAGAATAGGGCATCTGGGGGATACAGGTGCTGATTCAATTGCACCCTTCTGTTGAGAGGTACACATGTCTACTAATGAAGAGTCCGCAGTCTACCAACATTTATTGGATATGAAGGAATGCTTTTTCGCCCTTGGAGAACTGAAGCCATCCGTGAGGTACTGCTTTGATTGGGATATCAAGTGACTTTGGAGTCTTCTCAGGCACCACCCTTAGTGGAAGTTGACGCACGATTAGTTCCGTGGACCACACGTTTTGCATACACGGGCGTATATTGATTACAACCAATGTCCAATCGGAACACAGCTAGATCACCCCATGAAGTTGGCGGCAAGACGGTCAACTTCGGAAAAAGAACTACATGCGTTTAAACCGTTCACGGCAGAAGAAAAATGAACGGCTAGAGTTGGAATAAAATGAAACAGAGAAGTGTCAGCCAAGTTGCCTCAGAGACAGTATACCCGAACATAATTTGTCTAGATTTCTAAATACACGATTCTACATTGGGCTGAATTTTCACTAAGTAGCGTAGCCGATAGCGCTGATTAGTACAAGTAGAACACCACTCTGGGTTTACTGCAAATCAAGAATGCCTACCCCGGTCCGAATACTGAATGGAACTGTGGCCCTGAGCCCGGTTGAATTACCACATCAAAAGGACCAACCTTCTTTTGTGATTAACGTTAAGGCTGTTAGGTCGTGGTGGCGGTCAGTCGTTGACTCTGGCCACACGATCTCAGTGAACGGGCTTTCTCAGTGAAGTTGAACCTACATACGTCGGTACAAACTGAACATGACTCATACCTGATCACAGCCATTGTATTTAAATAAACCTTCCGGTTGGCCCTTTCAAAAAAGGACCCCACTCATTCTGGAGCGCCTCAGGGGTGCACATCTAAGTCTCGTCCAGGAGTTGAACTGCAACCCTCGAACAGGTCAGCCCACTGCGTTAACCACCGTTTCAGAAGGCCCACAGCGGGCACTCCAGGGGGTTGGGTTGGAAGAACCGTTTGGTGCGAGGTCAACAAAATGGTTGTTGGAATGTTACAGCCAACGAAGATCAGTCACCCTGTAGTGAGGATACACGGTCGCACCATACTATTCACACCACTATTCAGTGGCAGCTGGGATCGAAATGATCGCGGGATAAATACGGGAGAGATACGAGAAGGATCATTGGAAGATAGAATGACATGGAATGGCTTTCGCCACATGAAGGAACTGAGACATGGTGTCTAAAGCGACTGGAGCATCCTCAGACGAGTGTGGCGTGCAAATGAGTGTCTCTGTTCGTAGTCCCGTTAAGACGCTTAAGTCGTGTATTGGTTTCCCAAATAAACAGCCTCTGTGCCATCCACCTTCTGGGTTCACAACAACCCGAACAAGCCGGTATGGCAACGAAGGGGCCAGATAGAATAACAATCACATACACCAGTGATTTTATTCAAATCAGTATTTGAGTAAAAACAAGTTGTTTAAATGTGTTTTTCGCCTAGATAAATGAGCGGCAAAAAACTTGAACTGACCAATGAAAAACCTGTAGCTGATGAACTGATAAGATACATTCATCCTTATCCACTTTCCCGGTCTATAAACTAACCCTAAACCCGCTACAACCAAGATTACTCACTGTTGTCAGCCCAATACTTTTGCTTTCATCTCAGGAGGCCACAGTTTTCCAACAATTACAATCGAAGTACAGACATTCAAACATGGACTGCTGGGACAATCCATGGCCAACTTGATCAGGCCAATGACAGAACACTAGTTAAATTATGTAGAAAATTAGACAACACAACAATGTTAGAAGAGGATTTTTAAGTTCGACATTTTCGATTACAGTGGACAACGTTTAAAAAGGCAAACTTCTCGTCCGTTTTGGTAGATCTAACCATATCTCTGAATAAACAGTTCACAGGGAGACTCTTTGAGGTTACATTCTAAGCTCGACAGATGAACAAACGTTGAGTGTTGAACACGGAAAAATTCAATACAACAGTAAAAATTAAGGCACCTTACTTAGGACAATGAGAACAAACTACTTTAAATTCTGGCCAGGAAAATAAAGAGTACTATCATAACACAGCTGCAGAAAAGAGAAGTGATAAAACAGCATCGCATAGGAAATAGTGATTCACCAAAAGAACATGGGTATTTGATTTATAAGACTGAAAGATAGATGAGCAACAAAGACAGGTGTATATATGTATAAACCTACGAGTACTCATACGCACAGAAGATAGATACTGGCTATTAACTGACAGCCCAATGGGAATACACAGAATGGCGACATAAGATGGAACTAACTCCCCATTAGCCTCCATTTCCGTATGATCATTCGATTACAAATTTACCTTCATCAAGTTTCATCACGGGAACCGAAACGGTGGGGATAAAGATCATTCAGAGGAGATTCAATCGAATACAAACCGGCGAAAAGTACCCTAGGCTCCTACGCAACATACGCACTACCTGGCGGACGACGATACTCAAATATGAAATCTATGTGCACCTAGCGTGGCTTCATGTGTAGATTGGTAGTCCACATGGTACACCAAGGTGTGCAACTCTTGTCAGAGATTGGAATCCACCCGAAGCAAACACCTTCTAGAATGTAGTCTCATCAAAATGATCACACCCTTTACCTAATCATCATAACAGTTATGAGCATGACCACAAGGCACTAAGGCTCGGGCCGCCGCTCACCTCAACGGTGATGTGGAATATCTTGGAAGAAGAAACGATGCTGGAAATAGTATAGAGTAATACTTGCAGTTGCGGTGACGTTTAAATAGGCAGAACAGACCGAAGGCTGTCTCAGCGTGTGGCCGAACACGTCTCAAACTGGTTAAAACAGCACACGACACAACAAATGGTAACCGGTGAATCTGTTACTCGAAGCCCCGCATCATCGATTGCCAGAAACCTCATGATAACACGTCACCAGGTGGACCCACTTAACTCTTTCAAAATATTGTTACGTCCGCAGAACCCGAAGCTATTGGCCTTTAGCGAAGCCATGCTGACTAGAGCTCACCAGCCGGCGCTATGTGCACAAAAGTGGATGAAGCAACCTATAGGGTTGTCCTGGTGGTGATGACATAATACGTGGTGTGATTGTATGCGTGTCCATACCCTGTCTATCTCTAATTGTCTGTCATATATAACTTGCATGTTTTACGTTTACGACTGATGAGAGTAAACGAAATGTTAACATATCGCAACATATGTCTTCTTTCTGTGCTGATGAAACTATAGTAAAGTAGGGCTAAGTGGAAAAACCAGAAACGGTATGGATACACGTACGCCACTGAATGGGGCCCATTACCATCTCGGATGGTGTTTCTAACCATCGATCTGAGTGATCACGAGGACCCTAGCTAGACGGGCAGCACCTACCCACTTTACTCAGTGGAGCATTTAGGGCCTTCACATTTCGCGAACACGTTGTTGCTTGATCACCACGTGTTTTCACCCAGCTGTTGGTGTCAACATATAATGCCCGGTATGGTAAACGATCAGATGGCATATGGAGTACGTGACCCAACCATCGCAAGCTGTGCAACGTAAGTAGATGTCCAACTGATCGTGCATCTCTAGCGCTCCGAAATACACGTCGACGAACACCCACGTTGCTCACGTGATCACTCCAGTTAATGTGAGGCAACGACGGACAAACACAGCAAGTCTGTTGACGTTTTCGTTGTGAACAGGCCACGTTTGAAAATCAGAGGGAAAAATAGGACGCGCATAAGCATTATGCAACCCTCCCTTTAGCAACAACCGAACGTCTTTTCGACGCCACAGATGACGGACTTTGGCAAAGATAACTTGTGCTTCTGATATTCTTGCTGATATTTCATCAGCAATACTACAAGCTTACAAGACAGTTCAGCCTAGGTATGTGAAGCTGTCCACAATCTCTGGCGGATTACCTGTAACGAAGTGAGTAGGGTTGGAAACGTCCCAGTCTTGAAGTAACACTTTGCACTTTGAAGGTGCGATGCGCATTCTATACTAACCGGCCCGGTCACTCTCCCTGTTCAGCACGATCTGCATGTTTTCGGCAGAGGGGCTAAGTGACACAATGTTATCCGCACACTCCATGTCAGTTAACCTAGTGCCAAGAAGAAGCTCAATACCAATTTCACTGGATTCCTCAAGCGCACTTTCCAGAGTGCCATCCATGACGAAATTGAACAGGAAAAGGGAAATAGAACGCCCTTGACGAACACCTCTAGAACTAATGAACACCCTCGACAGTTGCCTATAAACCCTCACCCTGCTTGCAGAGTGAGCAAACACTAATCACAACAGATTCACTTATTTTCCTGGCACTCCCTTACGAAGAAAGCAGTTCCAGAGAACGTTACGAACAACCATATCGAAATAAGCCTTCAGGTCTAAAAAGACCACGACCGTCGGCTGCTTGTACGAGTGCCGATGCTTCAAAGTCTGTCTCAAGATAAAAATGTGATTAACGCACTCACGACCGGATCGGAATCCTGACTGTTCTTCACGTATATGAATTTCTCTGGGTTTAGTGAGCCGATGTAAAATGGGGCCAGTGAGTAACTTGGACGCAACAGGCACTAGACAGATCTCTCTGTGGTTGTCACAGAATTCGGGCTTCCTCTTTAAAAACGGGAATTACTGCTGATAAGCAACAACCACGAGGTAACTCTTTAGTCCCCTAAATTATCTGGGAGAATTATTGTCAGTTCTGATATCACTTTCTCCCACCATCCTTGAAAAGAGAAGGAGAGAGGAGGTCTGGTACAGCTATCTTGTTAAGCTTCAGTAATTTAAGCTCCGAAGCTAATTCTGCTTCCGAAGTAGAGCCGTTTGGAATGCAATGACTGAACATTCGGATCCCGTCGACTGTAAGATCTGGCTGAACTGTTCTTCAAAATGTTCAACCCACCTGTCAAGTCTGCGCAACCAACTGCTGATAGACGAACCATTCCTTTCACATATGGTCTCACTTACACCAACTCGACGGTCAGTACAACCAGGAATCACAGAAAATAGCTTTCTATTATTCCCAGACAAAAAGTACTGTCCTATTTCTTTCGATTGTTCGACCAAGTGGTGCTCGCGGTCTTCCGCATAAGCTTCTGATCGGCATGCGTTTAATTTCTCGACGGTCGTCATCAAAGCCAGATAGAATCGAGCGACACTTGTTCGTGGAGTTCATCGACGTGACAGAAATCTAGTTCTGTCGCAACTGCACATCTCTTTCAAAACGCATCTCCTCATAGCAAGTTTTAGTAGCTGCCGCGGTTTGTTCCCAGTGTTCGTTAGGTTCTCTCATTTGACTCGAACTGGGCAATTCGTTCATCAATGCTTCTCAGTAAGTGACCAACACATTCTCCTCGACCAAATGCCAGTTAAATATCTTGCAGTTACGTCCAGTCTGTCATAAAAGGAAGACGAGGGCGTCACAGAACGCACCTTTGATAGCATCTGAACATCTACCGTTGGGGCCTACGCCAATATAATTGAATGCACAACGCTTTTCTGATTTGCGTTGACAGACTTCAGCCGATGTATTGAATCTGACAGTACGTAAGCGACTGTATTCCAGAACACACACTTGAGCAGTACAAATATGGCGCGGCGCACTGCCATCTCGGCCTTCGATTGTGCAAGTAACGTGCATGGCTAACTGGTCCTTTGGCTCGTGGTTGTTTGTTACACCTAACGTCCCAGATTCGTGTCATAATTCCCGTTTCTTTTTGCTGTTACGTGGATGGGTTTGTAATCCAAAACTTCTGCGTACACCATCCTTGTTGAAAGCATTCACTTAAAGAATGAAGTGTGTAGTTATAGGTGAATCTCAAGTGTTGAAAGTGAGAGAGCATTGAGTCGAACAAGTATTGCCCGACCGAATGAATAGACCAAAAATCTGAGTTCATTTGGATCGCCTGTTCTCGGCGAGACGTTGCGTTCCGAAAACTGATCGTCGGAAAACAGGTGGTACTACTATTGTTGGCCACTGCCCTTAGAAACAGTCCATTCGAACAAAAGGTTTTATCCGAAAGGGATTGGTCCTCAACAAGCTGTAATTAATGTCAGATGTGGCCATTTTGAGCTCCGGCACGACATTTCACTGGAGCAGAACAACCATCTATCATGTGAGACACGTCCGAAGTTCAAAATCGTTCACGAGTGGCAAAGTTGAAACGAGAAGACGGAGTAGTCAGTTCAGTGGCCAGTTATGTAAGAAAATCAAGTCGAGCAGTCAGTGAGCAAAGAGCGAAACTTTGACTATGCATCATCATCATCCATAATGAGTGAAACTGATACCTATCCACCACACAACCATAGTACAGACAAAAGGGAGCATGAAAAAGATTTAATTCATAGAAGCTCTGTTTAGATTCGAATACTTATCACCAAGGTGACAACTGTGCACCGACAAAGGTATCGGTTCAGTTCTTAGCGTATTCTGTCATCACAGGCGATCCATCGTTCGCACTCCGTACAACTACCAGAAAGTGTATGAGACTGTGTGTAAGTTGCGCTTGGCCATCACCAAACGGCTGGGATATCGAGGTGACCGAAATACAGCACTTTCCTGGAGCCGGTTTGTTAGCTGTCTACTCAGGCAAGCGTACGTATGCAGTATGCAAGCCGTTCACCGGAATCCCATGAAATCAATTACGTGTGACTTTTTGTAGATACGTGCGCCACGGGCTATACATAAATGCTTCAGCTTGCCATCGGAAATGTGATCCATGCAATGAATAGATTATCGATATGATGATCAGTCTGAATAGCACACACACGCACGTACGCACATAGAAAATAAACTGAACCTAAGCTTCAGCCCGGATCGCTAAAACACTGCTGACGTTTTGCCAGGAGGCAGAGACACGATCCGGTGCGCGAGACATGTTTGTACTCGCATACTGTATAAAGTGCATGAAACGTGAAAGGGAGGGATGTCTAACTTGGTGCACGGAACAGAATTGAGTCCATTGCATGACATGAATAACCGCACGCCAAACAAACAAGCAGAACAAAAGAGATCGAAGCCAATCAGAGACCCAGATCAGGAGAAAGATCAGGTGCAGCGCACCATGACTTATTCATACAGCTGACTGTGAAAACCATACGGAAGACTAGAGTTTATAACCATTATGTAGGGTGTGAGATCACATGTGAAAGTGAACATTGGCACGCAACTGACACGCATACGGACTGAACAACAGTTGTGGAATGACAAAGACATGTAAAAGTGGGTTAAGTATTCTGGTTTAGTACCAAACAACCACTCGGTTAATTGGGTTTGCTTTTTTTCTAAATAGAATTGAAAAACATAGAACAATTCTGTTTACTAACCCAGGTTTCTGTTATGTTGGTCAACCTTGCAAACAATCGTCGCTTGATTCCGCCTGGCTGTTAACACAACAGCTGTCGGGAACTTGAACAGAAGCCTACTATAACCTTGTACAAACCGAGGGCGATTGGAAAAAATAGAATGAGCCTATTTGCCTGTGAAAGCAGAAATTTATTTTTACTGATTCGTGGTTGCGTTGTCCGCCGATCTGGCTTTAATGAGAACACATCAGCAGAGAATGGTTCAAAATGGACACTTTGGAGAGCAGTTCAACTGATCACGTCCGGAATGTATAGAAGAAACTCGAACGGTCAGCTATTGCGTTTCTGTAGATCATCCACCAGAGGCTAAAGCGGCTTAAGGTATCAAGTTCAGACCTCCTCTCTCCTCTTTTTAGGGGATATAGCAAGAGATTGGTAGCCGAACTGATAGCACTCTTAGATGTTTGGGAAAACTGGAGAGGTACCTCGTGGTCAGCATTTATCGACGGCCATTCTCGTATTCAACAAGGGGGACCAGCAGTCTATGTGACAACCACAAAGACATTGGTCTCGTCTCTGTCGTGCCTAAAATACTCGCTGATCTCGTACCAAAACAAGGGAAGTCAGATGCGTGAAGAACAGGCAAGGCATCCATCCGGCTGGGTGTGTGGTGAACAGATTTTACTCTACGATAGGTCACAGAGTGTTGACATTCAGTAATGGCAATCAGTGGTCATGATCTCCAGACCCGAAGGATAACCTCGATGCATTTTTTTAGTAACAATCCCTGGAGTTATCTTCTTCGCACAGGAGTTTCAGAGGAATATATGAATTTGTTAAGGTCATCATACACATTCTACAAATAGGGTTGAAGATTTACATATTTGTCGATTCCAGTGGTGCTCACCAGGAGTGCTCGACCTTTCCTTCCCATTCAGCCTCATCACAGACGACATTCCGGAAACTGTGCTTATAGATTTCGATGAGTTTGATGTGGAGTTTATTTCTGTCACTCAGCTGACGGACATTAAATATAGGGATGACACTGTCTTGCTTAATCGCGTCAGCCGAAAGTATGTGGACCATGCTGAACAGAATGAAACGAAGGAGTGGTCTGTAAAAAATACGCTCCGCACCTTCGAAGTGCACAGTGCTGGGGCATTTCCACTCACACCTTCGTTTTGACAGTCCACATGAAACCATTTTAATCTGTCTGAGAAGCGCCAATCGATCTCTCGCAGATGATATACCACTGGAGACAGTGAAGCCACTTTTCTCTTTGCCAACCAACCGAATAAAAAAGACGTTCAACTGCACTGAAAGAAGGAGCACAATGCCTGTATGAGATTCAAAACGTAGGCCATTCGTGATGAGGACATCAACGGACTCGTTGTGTTTGACCGATGCTGATTCCGCCAATTAACCCATAGCAAATGGGATTGTTGTATGACCAACGCAGTTCTGCGTCGGCGCATCAATCAATAGGAGTTCACGGTCGGCCATGGTTGCGGCATTTGCTTTGTATTCCGATAAAACGCCTACCGTAGATAACATTGCTCACAAAGAGCACAAACGGTCAGGCAGAACCATATGGAGGTCATGCAACAACATGATTACAAAATATAAAGTTCACGATAACTTTGTTGAATAAAGTGGGCAGGTGTTACTTGCTTGGCGAGAAAGCTCGTAAATACTCAAATCGCTGGTTAAAAACGTTATTCGAGAGGTCAGTGTGCTACAGTTAATGTCGTGAATGTATTCTATTTCTGCCTTTGCCTGGCCGCATTTTACCTAGCTTTAAATTCTCGTATTCTTTCGATAGATTTACTCTTCTAAAATACTCTTCGTCAGTGTTGCTGTGAACAGTGGCTGGACTCACGATACCGTCCAGCCAGACTGGTGATCAGTAAAAACGACTGAAAGCCACCCTATGGCACGTGGAACATGGTGAGGATGAAGGGTATCTGTGCCGTCCGAACACAGGCGCTTACTGAGGGGCGACAAGGAAATGACGTACATGTTGTTCGAGGTCACTTACACTAAGACTGTCAACCGACGATTGGTTACTTTTGAAGATACCTGGCCAATGCAGACGGGATACCCAGATGAAATCGTCGGACCCAATATGACGGGACCACTACGGGGGAGGTGTTGAGAGAAAAAAAAGTATATCCTCGTAAAATGGGCTCGGGTTGTGTTGTTGCCAGCGCTTTATTCTCCATTCGTCACCAAGCCAATGTACGACAGCAGGATCTTAAACTGGAATGTTCCAGGTCAGTTACGTCCCAATTAAGATCCGATTTTGAAAGCACTGTTGTGCAAGTTTTATAAGATTATGATAATAAAGAGGACGCGGACAGCACCCCATAATTTGGATGAGAACGGACTAGTGGAGTGTACCAAACGAACGCCCAAAAGTCTGGTGAGAGTATTCGCGGAGGAAGTTCATTAATGGGGTGAGACGCCCACGCGGTGCGGGATGGCGTAACAGAAAAATATCCACGCTGCCATCAGCTATGTATCAAACTGCATGTGGACTGGTCATGAGCTTCGAATTCCATCACACTTATAAACACCTTACATTGGTAGGCCGCCCATGCTGACCACAGAGTACGCCACACCCTTGAGATACTCCACTGTTAGAAGTAACAGAATGTCTCACCGTCACCTGAATGCGGCTCGACGACACCAAAAAGAATAGTCCGATGAGAAGGCACATTAAATTGTTTCGTTAGAGCGACTTTACGTGTGTATAGATACCCTAGAGAGTAGGATATTTATTAATCTGCGTCGTTAGTGAAAAGACATCTGCCGTCGATCTGATGGTCCGTGATACGTTGTTACATTCGAAATACTGACGGTGGTTCATTTTGATGGGTTAAGATCGGGTGAAGGGACATGAGAAGTAACAGCGGAGGTTGAGAATCCGGGCGATGTGTGCCCTAGTGGCACTGAGACGGTGCCTCATCAGTGAAGATGTGACACAGCGGAAAAATAAAACCGGTACGACAACACGCGGGCAAGGTCCGGCCCATTGATCGAACACCAGAAGACGCTTATGAAGCACTATGAAATACTACTGTTCCATAACCTATCTATCAGGTCTCACGCTTTGCATACACGTTCCAACACAGTCTTTACCTTCATGCTGGCTTGACACACACACAAAGACGCAGGAAATAAATCACATGACCTACTTTTGCAGGCAGCCATTGCACCCATAAGTCTGTATGCGTGCATTTGATCAGTATGCCGACGAACTTTCAAGCAACCACTTCAAGTGGACTTAAAAGACCTTCGTCTTAGGTGAAATCGTGCTACCTTTGAAAAATCTGTCGTATTCGTAGTCACTAATACGATGCATTCACTGGCACACACACGTCGTACATAATAGATACCAATCATGGGGACTAACGATAGCCACATTTGCCAAGATTTTTCGTGGAACATGTTACGTGCGCTCTGTATCATCAAGCCAAACTGGCGCATGTGTTGGTGGCGTGTCCTTGAAACGGCCCTATCGCCAAGGTCACGTGTCACTCCAGTCGCTTGACAGTGACATTGCCTTCAGTTGGCAGATGGACACATGGTAGACCGAAAAAAATAGTACAATCGATATTACATAGTGTACTAACAAAAGTTGTAAGATATCCGCACCAAATGTAGTACGAATGAAGTTGAATAGTTTGGGCGTCGTGTTTAACATGTTATTGATATACAGATTGGGAATAACACAACGTTTCGAGCAAGTTGTAATACTCTACGTTTCAACCACCTCGGGTGGCCTTCCTCAGGAATGTTGTCAACACTCCTGAGGAAGGCCACCCGAGGTGGTTGAAACGTAGAGTATTACAACTTGCTCGAAACGTTGTGTTATTCCCAATCTGTATATCAGTACTAACAAAAGCTTTTCTAAGGTAACTACGTAAAGCAGGTGATTCAATTTATGGGGCGGCAACAAAACTTTCTGCTAAGTCATTTGTTTCACAAACGATTACCCTACTGAGTTTCACGGATAAGGCAAAATATTGCTTGAGTTAAGCAATAACGTGCTGAAATTTTGGATTTTTATGTTCACAACCAAAAAATTACCAAGCTTTGTATTCCGTCATTCGATCTCGCTTCTGTACCCATCCAACTTCAATAAAGACCTGTTTAGTTTGAAAATCGCTTTCGAGCTTTGGATTAAGCAGCAAGGCTGTCGCCAAACTCAGCTGTCGTTCAAAGCAAAGAATTTGCATCATGGCGCTACGAAAAATTTACGATGAAAATGGGCGGTTACAGTAAAACAACACAAACGGATGCAGAAGTTTTTGGTACCACACGAGTGCACACAGTGGTTCGATACACTTTACGTCATTACAGAAGAACACATGACCCGTGGTGGGTTTAAACGGTTAGAGTGAGGGGGGAAGGAAGAATGAAAGAACGACTATACGAGAGGACGCTGCACAACAAGCACAGAACTATAACCGCGGGGGAAAACAATAAGCCAACGAAAAATACAGATGATAACTTAGGCCAAAACCCATTAGGATCGTTGTGACTGGACCACTTCTAGTCAATTGTGTCCCGTGATTGTCGGTTTAAGCTATTACTGAATACTGAATCCCTTGATCATCGATTTTAGTTTGTGGCTATCCAATAGTGGATGATTCTGCCACTGATCTCGAGCGTGGCTTTCATTACGACGTTCACATCTTGGCTGCTCTAAAATCCACTCGACTGTTGTCAGTACGACTGTCGAATACAACAGCACGTTAGCGCATGTTTACACCTTGTGCAAAATGGTCATCGGGTTATCCTTGACGTATGTTCTTTTGTACACTGAGCACAGGAAACATTGTGAAACCAACTGACCGTCTGAGATACGCAAATCATCGACGTACATACAGCGAATCATCAGTGAAGAGACGCTCAGTTATACATTCTTCATTCGTGTGGGAAATGACCCAACGTCCCTTTCGCAAACTTGGGGGATCGTGGTTTGTCATCGTTTTTCCCCTTCATCGTTGTTAGTATCCTGCATACTGAAGGTCTTCTTTGGCACCCGTTCGAAACTTAAATCTTCGTCTTACTTCTTTATCCTATATAAGATGTACTTATCTGTATGTTTATAGTAAAAATCATCATGCCTAACACACGGTATCTCTTTCCTTAATTTAGAACTTATCATTGTAGTCCGTACGTTTAGTTAAATAGCCTCTACTCATATAGTTCCGGATCTTATTCATTCACGTTTACACTGGATACGATTGGTACGACGCGGTGACGTTTGTGCGCAGACGTTCGTTGGTTCACGCCATTGTGACAAGCCAGGCTGTAAATGGAAGCCACCAGCCCAATGCGCGTGATTACACATTTAGACCATACAAGACTACTGGATAGTCAGTATAGACGAAAATGGAGAATAAACGCCAAAATCAGCGGCTGTGAGTTGGAAAAATCAGAAAAGGGTACACTACGTCGGAGGAACCTGTGGTTTATCCAAAAATCCCAGTCGAACGCAAGGGACAACTACCTCGTACTATCCGCAGAGTAGTAGCCTTCCTTAAATGATTTGAAATAACCTAACCGTTACGATGTACCAAACAAGGATGAACATATAGAAGGGTGTAGTATCCAATAAAAAAAAAATATTCGTTCGACTAAACGAATCGTTGCGACGGTTGAACGTAACAAGACATCCATTTATTGGCTACGACAGAACGTTCTGTTGCATCAGACTCATATTTGAGTTTGCTACTGGCGCGTTATTCCGACTCCGAAGCACATATACATACCACCCTGAGCACGATCAGTACTGTGAAAGAAGAATGTGTCGGAGGGAGCAAAAACAATTAGAAGTAACGAGAGTTTGGGTACAAGTAATCCACTCATCTTCGGTAGAATTTACCGCCAACGACGCAGAAGATCGCGAAGTACTAAACCTGGTAAATAACGCATACCGAATCAACTAGACACAACGACTACGTTCTCTATGCTCGGTAGTGTTTGACCACCTGGAGATTTCATATAACCGTTTTTAGTTTCGATGAATAATGCCCAATACAGCAAGCTCTCGGAATAACTCAAATATCAAAGGCCACCTATATTTACGATTTTAGTATGTGATCCATTCCGAGACTGTGAGAACTGCGCGCTAACCAGCTACAGCACTGTCCCGACAATCGGAGACAAGGATCGACGAACACAGTCAGCTCGCACACAACAATCACGAACGGGACCAAGTTTCCACACTACATAGCGAAATGGTCGGCGCTCACATAAGACACATATCCTTTTCTTTGACAGTCGGACAAATTTCGGATGTTACACAGTGAATGACAGTAATACACCAGCAACTAATACTGGTGCTTAGCTGCCGTAGGCATGAGCATCCATTGTATGTATAATCGTTTATATTACACGGCCGAATATATATATATATATACATATATATATGGCAATTTAATCAGCCGATTGAAGCAAAGTAAACATCGCACTGTCGGGAACAAAAAAACTGAGGACCTAATGTGAAAAGATTCATGAGCGCCTATGATCAAGTAGTTGAGATGTTTATATCCTTTGAGAAGCGTAAGACAGAAGCAAACACTTGAAGACCATGTGGTGGCAAAGCGGTATCCACGAGACACCTACTCTGCGGTTTCTACCGTCCTGCTTTATTCATCGTTCTAACTCCACAGTTGACTCGGTAAGAATATGACTTTTAAGCTACTGGGTCCGCGTGCCAGCCACCGCTCGCGAAGTCTCCGGTCTGAAAACAGGTGGGACACAAAGCTTTCATCAGGGGAGACAAGCACGAGGTATAACTAGAAAGATTTGTTAACGAGAGCCTACATTTCCAATGGCTACTTCACTCGCTAAACATCACACGGAGAGGTTGAAAAACGCCACGTCGACATGGTTAATACGTGGCCTGAAAGACTTGGCCCATGCAGTTTCAGGGCTAGGGTGAATGTCTCATCCTCACTACTAAATTGAGGGTGAATGTCTAATTCACTCTGCCAAATTGAGGCAATACACCTTTACAGTTGTGACGCAGAAGCGACTTCAAAACAGGTGGGCTGGTTACAAACTCGGGAGCAGGTTAGGCATGAGAGAATTCGTGAGGTATACAAAGACAGAAGTCGGTATTTTCGAACTGTTAAGTAAAGTATTAGATCGGGGAAATCGAAAAAAAAACGGAGAGATTGAAGTCGATCAAGCAGGTTCATCACTATGAAGAAGGTGCAGGAAGGAACCATTTTTGGTCCGCTGGAAGGACCGGTCAACCTGAACCTCAAAGCAAATCAGTTTGAATGATCCAAAACAAGATGCAGATGTCGAGTATAGCTACAGTATGTTTAGCAGTAATGGTTTAGACGGTTTTCGCGACCAAAAGCTTCGAGCCCACGTCTGATTATCTCAACGTTTCCAAGATCAACTTCATAATTCATGCCTAACATGTGACTAACGACGGCGAAACCTCTGATTATGACTTCACACTCAATTTGACTTTGAGATAACTTTTTAATGTTCTCTTGATGTTTGTTTATTTTACCACGAGTTCCGTTCAACACAAACCTGTGAACGGTCCCTGTGGCTTCATTTATTTACGCGAGTAATTGTTCTTTCAATAAACAAGAGGCTCTGGAAGTAGGCCAAGGGTGCACACAATCCCATCCTATTCTGGACAACGGCCTCTCAGGGTCAAAAGTGGACGAAAATAAAGGGAACTGCTACCATTTTAGAGATAGGGCAGCCGATGAAAACAAAGCGGAAACGTGCCAATAGACAGTCGGTGTCGGTTGAACTGGCGCTCTTGGTTTCGGAGTTCAAAATCACTACGACCGAGTCTAATGGCGAAGCATCTCAGTGTGCTTCACTTAAGGGCATCTAGGTATCTGTTCCAAAAAGACAATGTTGTAAAAGTAAACTACAGGAGTATATCCATTTGTTCAAGTTGATCTATAAAAAACAACGTTGTAGTTACAGGCTGTCCCGATGAAACTGACAGTCCAGTCTCTTTATGGGGGAAAAAGAAATTTCGCCTGAAAGGTATGACTAAGCAGATCGGGATTTGCACTACAGCAGTTACGCTTGAGATAATCCTAGTACACACAAAGCATGGATAAATGTTCGAAGTTAAAGAGATGGGACGGATGAGGTGACTACTCTTTTCCCCGGGTACCCGGAACCTAGGTTAAGAGGGAGTTTCTCGGTCCTAAACGCAATCGGTGACAGTACAGACAACAAATTCTAGAGTGTCTTTTCAAATTTGATGGTAAACAGGGATCCCGGGTTTCGGTGTATTTTCAGGTTAACTAATTCCGGTCTGCATCTCGACTTCAATTCGCCAAACTCATTCGGTATGAGGAGAATGAGTATTCGATCATTCGTCAACAGAGCTAATAAGTTTCGCATCAGTGAATTGTCCAAAGCAACAGACCTCTCAAATCAAAGAGTTAGTCGCTACCCAATATCTAACGCCTTTATAGAAGGTACAATCGAAGGCGTGCCGATTAACAAAGAAACCAAAGAGACCAGATATTTCCAATGTACTGTGAGTAGACATATGAAAAAAATTCGCACCATCCTCTTTGAGAACGCCATCTGGACTGCATTTCTGTTAAATAATACCTTGGAATGACTGGTGACGCATCCTAAGGATCCATGTTCTATGGACGGGCAGACAAACTGCGTTCAGGAAATCAAATGCTGTGATTGCAATCCCGGCTACACTGGAGAAACAAGCAAGCAGGTGAAAGAAAGTATTTCTGAATACAAGAGACACATCCGGTTTCTTTCTAAAGATGCGTATCAAATTCAGAAGCTAGAGAAGGATCCGGTCATCCCACTAGATGCACTGTCACGGGATCACAAGGTATGTTTTGATCAAGCCCAAGCGATTCATAGAGGTCTGCTTTCCCATACGGAGCGATGCTTTTATCATTCACACTCAACACGCACGCGTCAACCGCAATGACGGAAAACCCTCGTCTGCAGTGTGGCGTGGACTGATAAATAACACCAGACACAGATGCCACCTACCTGTGTCAATCCCATCCCCACTTAATGGATAACGGATTCAGCCAATCTGTTCAGATGCAACGCAAGTTGACCTATCCACAGTAAATCCCATGTAGGCCCTTTTCCATTGTTAATATGATTTCGATCACAACACGCCTGAGGAAGGACATCCGGGGTAGTCGAGATGATGAGAATTACAACTTGCTCGTCACGTTGTGTTCTTCTCAATCCATTTATTAAACAAACAAAATAATAACGGATTACTCTGTCACCCCCGGGAGGCCACATGATGCAAACCGATAGCTCCACAATAAAGACATTTCAGTCATACCAACTTTCCGAAAGATGTGAAACCCGCTGATCCGTCCTTTTGCATTAGAAAGCAACAAAACTCTACTCAACGGGAAAAGTCATTTAAACACAGCAGAGGATTAACCATCTGCGTTGTTCAAATTGACGCAGTCAAAAAGCGCTCAAACTCCCTATAAGTAACCACACAAGCCTATGGAAAGGTGGCTACATATCAAAAATGACAACTTTGAAAGTATCGAAGTAACCTATGTCATTTAATCCCTACGAACCAAAGTTTGATGGTCATCCAATGCTTAAGAATGCATTTATCACACAGAATTGTCAGAACCGCAAGAGGGATACCGGAGAGGCAATCGATCGAATACAACGGTAGAACAGTCGGACTTCGTAGTATGGTGTGCGGAACATTCGCGTTGCGATGCTGACACAGTAACAGCAAAACCGAACTGCATTTTTCACGGTAAGCTCTATGGTAAGATGACTGTTTAAATTCCATGAGTTTTCTAAAACAGTGCCCACTGCATATTGAAATTTCCATACTCTTCTGTGTCTGTAAATAACCCCTCAAAAATGTTTAGAAATGTCCGGGTTAGCAAAGTACCGAACGAATCCTGTGAAGACTACGCTCTTCAGTTGTTGGTGAGGCTTAATAGGCACACTGGTTTACCACTGTAGTGTATCGAATAGACCATACCACTAGTCCGGAAAGCAAACCGGACTAAATTACCGTATTCCGCATTGACTGTAACGTGTAACTGTCAGTGATAACCTGAGGTTTCACTTCACTTCCATCCACCAGTAATGAATTCGAGGGTCAAATATCTCGTTAAATTCTGCATGAGGTGGACCAAGGTACTGCAAATTGCTTGTGTTCGTTGACAGTTTCTGGAAAGCTAGGGGGTTCAGAATATACCACAGAACTATTTTGAGTTTGACACGATCTTGTGAACTCGAATGGGTGATTAGTTTAGGTAAAACTCACAGCAAAATCCAACGGAATTGGATTGTTTAAAAGTGCATAATTTTCGAGAGACTAATTTAAGAAGTCCAGTTTAGTCCACGAAGAATAAGGATGGATGCAGAGCACTGAGAATGGTATACTTTCGAATACGTGGCTACGCATCTTGGGAGCTATAAAACAGGAGCATAAGTGTATCAAACATCTAAGCAGCGGTAAGCACACGCTTCTCCAGTGCAACAATCGATGTCTAAATTTCCATTAAACCCGTCACAGACTGAATGCATCAACTGGGTTGGTTTATGACAGTCAGATATTGTGGGAACACAGTTGTCAGTAGAAAATTCCCTGGGTCCCAGCCCTGTGATCTTCGTCAGAAACCGGGTCGACTCGGAAAAAAACGAATCCCGATCACAGACCTGAATGCGGCAAGACATTCAACCAACATAAATCACTTGAACAATCTGCCTAACACCGAAGAGAAAGAGTTAGGTCGATCCGACAAACGGTGATGTGAAAAATGAAAATATCAATGAGTGCGACTAACTACATTGTGACTAGCCCCAGAAGACACACACTGCGTTGGCCCATGATATTGATGGATCACAATTGCGCTTATGTGAAGCTGCACTATTGGGTGTAATTAGAACCGATAGTATCCGGTCGCTCCAGCCAAAACAAAACGAATTGAGGTTGGGTTCTGTCTCGATTCGAATGTGTTACACAAAGTGGTTTATTTGACTCCAACTGAGAACAACAAGTCGGAACTAAACTGTCAAAGTTATCTGCATGGATAAACTCTCTGGATTGTAATGCCCAAGGCCGTTAGCCACGAAACCAGACATTACGTTTGTAAGTGCACGTTGAATGCCTATTGACTCTTTTCACTTGACCCATAATCAGTTTCATTTTGCATTCGTCAGCGTGTTTGATCATTGACAATCTTCTTTAGATTAACTCTGTCTAGGTCGGCACTGGATTTCAAACTGCAACCGTTGAGACGCTGCGTTCTACTAGTGTTGAGGGCAGTGTAGAATCTATGGGAAATGGAAGATCCACTGTGGAATCTGAGGCACAGTGTGGTTTAATTTCAAGCAGACTTGTCATTCAGTGAATGAATCACACATCTAGGGTGCCACGTAGAATGACAAGTTTAGCCTAATGAAGCATATACTCCACATCCTGAGTCATGGAGTCGTGATAAACCACAGCTATTTTATAAATCGCCTCTTCTGCTTCAACGAAAGTAACAAAGAACGGATAATAGCTAAGCTGTATAACGCGAAGGTTGCCGTCCAAATGCAGCAAATTAGAAAGGGAATCGACCGTGAGCTTTAGGAGAAGCAGCAAATTTACATCAAACCAAATTCAAAATAATTCCGCCGGCAAGAATTGATGGCCCGGGAATGGACAGCGTTCCACCCAACCGATGATGAGGTGACGATTTACAACAAGCCTAGTGAATATCCGGCTAGTTCATGTGATTCACAGGCAGATTTCGCATAACAAACAGCAGAACACGGTAGATATGCTTGAAAAGTCGAAGTCGTATCGGTGGTAGCGATGATCAGACCGCATTACGTGTCTAACCTGGGAAAGGTTGCGGAGACCCGCTAGTCGTACAGCGTATGGTGCACCATTACTGTTATGTGCTTCTAATTGTCCTGTAACGGGTGACATGACGAGCTCAAGAATAAAGATCGCTTGGCCGCAGCCAACTTGTATTTGATGGCTGTAGAAGAGTAAGAGATGCACCAACAAGAAAAAACGAACAAGAGGTTTCGTGTCAGAGATGATAAGGATCATGAGAGCATGAATTGAAATAAAGCTACGTTAATCAGAATGTAGGAGGAGAAACGTGACTGGGAAGCAACAATCAAACACCACGCAAACACATTACAACCAGTAGTGGCTTGCTAGCGTTAATGTCAAAAGTCTTGCGCTATTTCAAAATTATAACGACGGCCAAGGTGACTGGGGACACAAAGTAGCATCAGGAATGTGTACATCAAGTCACTGGTTAAAGGCATCCATTGATGACGCTTTGGTGAAAGCAGAAGACAGGGTGTTTCAGCCCTTCTGAGTAGAGAGGTGAACAAAGAACCCCCGTTTTGTTGCACCATGTTGTTATCCGTTTGTCGGAGTAACCTCTTTCATAGAGAATTGTAGATGTGCGTGAATAATTAACTTAAGGTGAGGGTGTGCCAATGAGTCAAAGACAAAGCAAAACCTCTCGAACAGAAAAGTCTCAGACAACCGAAAAACTGTGTAAAGAGTTATGTTGGTTTCCTTCGTCATCAAGACGCAGTTGGGAGACAGACTGAGATTTACCGGAACGGACTTTCTTAGATTTCGTTGGAAGAAAGTGGTAGCTGACGTTTTACCTTTTAAAAAGTAGACAGTAACTAGGTGACCAAAGTGCATTACTTCACATATTGAGAAGCCAAACAGAAGCCGATGCCTTGTAACCCAGTGATGCAGAGTATCAAGCTCTCGTTGAAGCTTCTTCATTTCAGTAATGTTCTTCACTAATCACCAAATGTTTGCGTCGTCAGCGTGTTAATGTGCCGGGGAAATTCCCAGTTGCAGAAGATCAACGACGAGTGACGAGAACAGCAGCGGGTCCAGAACGGAGCAGTGAGATGAACGGTCAGTTTAAGAGTGCCAACTGGAGAGTACGCCATTAATTCTCACAGTAAAATATTCGTTTTTCAGATAATCTGATAGTCATAGGAGTATGGTATGAATGATACCATCTCGTTGAGGTTTCACACACAGGACGATGTGGTTGACTACCTCAAAAGCTTCTGGGAAATTTAAAAAGATGACACATACGGAAGCTTGACTGTTTCAAAGAACAACGGACTAATTTAATGGTACAACCAGATTTTCTGTGTATCTTATCAAAAGCAATACGGAGATATGATCGAGATCAAGTGACGATATATGCCCTAATGGTCACGGTCGTGAAGTGTTAGTCCTCGTGGTAATTGGCACACTCCTTTGGCTGTTAACAAAGCATACCGAATTCCGAAGAAGTTAAATCAAAATGCAGTTTAGCTTTGATAGTAGCTGGGAATTTTATCGGGGTGGTAAACCCACAACGTCTACCGTTAAGTTGGAATATATGACCACACTATAAAAATCCGAATGAGTTAACATCGAAACTGATACGCTACAATAGGGGTATACGGGTAGCGAATCTTTTTACCAGTTATGTTGAACGTGCTGAGTAACAAGTTAAATTTAATCGAATTTGAAATGCGGTTTGTCAGTGGATGTAGTCATTGCTATTCAGATACATCAAGCAAACAAAAACACATAAGCGCTGGAAGTAATGTTGGCCGTGTTCTTGCAAGACAAAATGTGTTGTAGGCGGCTTGCTGTTCTTACCGAGTTCAATGAACGGGTTAGTTCTGCCTGAACTAACTGAAAATCATGCCGTGCACAATGTGATCCACAGACCATCAGAATGGTAGAAATGAGGTCAACTGAGCCAACCAACTAACTCAGCGAGACTCCCAGCTTCTGGGATTGTGTACGTATGTGTGCGTGCGTGTATCTGTGTGTGCGTGTGTGTGAATAGTGAACTAGGCCATCCCAGGATGTTCGAGAACGCGATCATTTAAAAACTGATTGAAACACCAAGCAAACGTGTTGTCTGTGCGAGTGTCAAACAAGTATGTCAAGATGCCACTAATCAACCTAGAAGATCACGTGACCGATTCAAGACAAAGAAGAGCGTGCAGCACACTTGCCAAAATACACAGGTTTCTTTAGAGAACACCTCAATCAATTCTGCACATCTAAATTGCATCCAAAATGGATTGAAGCATATGAAAACGTGATGCGGTTTAAACGCATTCGACTTCGCTCAACAAAGTGGACCAAATATATGCTGAAAATCGTCGGGCTGTCCACAATCACAAACGGAAAGAAAGGAGAACAGAAGTTATGGCTCTGGAAGATGAAGTCCTCAGAAGAACCATGAAATGAAGAGCCTGAGCCTAAACGTTTTTGGTAAGGATTAAATCTAATCCGGAGCAACATCTACTCAAACCTAAAAATTTCTCAGAAAGATGAGTATGCAGCCGTGAATGACAGAGAAATGGTTTTGCATGCAAATTGGACAGCAAACATCATCACTAAGCATCATGAGAAGTGTCGGATAGTCAAAGACCGTCAACTATACTGGCATGCGTAACCACGCAGTAGAGAATGTAAAGGTCGAAGAATTAAACACCGCTCACTCACCCCCTTCATGCTTTCTTTCAGGAACAGGGTAATGTATTCACTGGCTTTGTTCAATCGCGCTTTTGCACGATTCTCATGATCTTCGACAGACAATACCACATGTAAATTGTCGTTCAAATGTTCCCAATTCGGTTTGCCCAAGTTAGCTTCTTCCTGTGAACAGAACAAGCCACAAAACAAAAATCTCACTTGTTGCGTCATATTACATACAGTTTATATATATATCCTTGCATACAGCTACTTTAACCCCGGGTCACAACCCTCAGTGTCAGCAGAACTCGGACTGGACTGGATCTTAGAGTAATAACCATAAGTCAAGCACAGACGAAATATTTGTCACATTTCTGAGCTAAATCATGAGAAACCAACCGTATTGTACTGACTGTTCAAACAAATCCTGCGAGCACAAATCGCGCGCCAGGCAAGCATGTCCGAATCACCTTGAAGGATGTAGTGGGAACATTTTGCATAAATGAGGACAGTTCATTTCAAACATGTGCCGTCAGATCTCAACAAAACTTAGGTCCGCTGCCACCAAACCTAGGCAATGCTTTGCAGATAACGACCGTCAAGAAAAGTTACCCGGCGAACACCGGTGGTGCGGAGTAATTGGGTTCTCATCGGTCGTAGAGTAGTACCCGACTAGTAAGACTTCCACCATATAGAGTGTGACACAAGTCATCTATGCTTTTGAGACAAACATCAGTTCCAAATATGACGTGAACACATGCCTGCATACCCAGTGATTATACCTGGGATTCAAATACCCCACTGATGTCGTCATCAATACTACAACTGATCGACCGGTCGGCCACCTCGTGGTTACTTCAATTCTGAAAATGAGTGACGAAGTGGTTCAATATAGGAGTATACATTAACGCAACCTAGACAGGGGGAAGAGAATTAAGAATGTAAAATGAAACTGAAAAACAAACAAGACATTCACCATGCAGTACACTAACAAGGCCAAAGAAAAGAATGGGTAGGCGGCTACAATGACCCAGGTTTCTAAAAACAAGACCAAATAACCCACCAAACGACCGCAGTCGTTGGCTGATACGAAAACATTTACAACATGTTTCTTATCAGATTAGATCTTGCCATTAGAGTCTCTCTCTAACTAAAAGTTACGGGCTTCACTTTCATACTAGCCTGTCAATTGGCCAACGAGCATTGACTGGCTGGATACGAAGCCCTCACTCGCATGTCTGCTGGTCTTATTCTCTCGGGGTTACACTGGATAAGTGGAGTGCGACTGAAACCACGGATGAGCAAGCCGCTTGCGATGATGGCTAAGCATAGGCGTCTGTCCATTGGCTTCGGTCACTGTGTTAATCCCAAACGGATGTCGCTATCCAACTTCAATTCTGACGTGACGCTTGCGTAAATCTTCACACATCAAGTATTCTTATGGTCTGAAGTTAACGGAATGGCACGCAGTAGGTGATCTGTCGATCGATCACCAACTACATAAGTGGAAACGACGATCGAGTCACTCCGAAATCCGGGTTACTGCGAGACAACTGCACGTGAACAGAGTGTGCGAACGCGTATCCATGTGATGTCCCGAGTTTAGATTTTTCAAAAAAAAAAACCAGACGACTTTTGAGTCACAATGCAAATCGCACGGCCTCCTATGTTGTGCTACATGCAAAGTCACGAGATGTAATTTCGGTAGTCAATGTTGTTACCGTTGGAGAGCAGGAACGAACGATCCTGGATACAAAAAGGAGCGAAGTTTTCACTTGTCGCACCACAACACATTTGTTATTATGTCACGCCTGGGTTCTCGACCCAGAAGCCATCCAAACTCGACCAATAGCTGTTGAGGCAAACAAGGGTGGAATCCAAACCAGCATGAACGATGGAAGAGCTTTGCTGCCACTGGGCATTATCAAACTCTTTCGTATAAATACAATGATACCTAAGTAGAACCTTCTCGAGTTGTTAGGTTTATTACGGAAATTCGCCTGATTGATTCGTAATTCACCATTCCAATTACGTCATCGATAAACTCTCGGTGAGACCGGTGCGAGCAGATTGTGAACAAACATTTGAGCCCTTATCCACCAAATCCATTTTTGTACCCGTGAGGCATCTGGATATAAGACTTTCAATTACCGGAACCCGCCAACTGTTTGGCTCATGTATTAGAATGTGGAGGGGGTTGTTTAGAATTTACCAAAATCAACCGATGGTTACTGGTAAAACACAAAACAAGAAGGAAGACAAATGTTTATAACTTGCGCTTTACCGGCAAGCATAACTCAAAACTGACCTTCTTTCGATCTCGTATAGAACCTTTCCCACGAACCATGATTTTGACTCCCAGACACTGCTGTAAGCACTTAGCAGTTGAACCGTCTGGTCCCAGTATTCTTCCCACAAAATTAAACTGAAAAATAAAGCTGTTCATAATGAATTAGGAAAGGCATTGTGCGTTACAGTTGTCAGACATACCTCCCGTAGTTGGTAGTCATCAAGTTCGTAGTCAAAAGAGAACCGGAAGTATGAAACAATTGACATGCAAATCACTAGCTAGATAAAGTGAAAACAAGACCAAAAAGGGTGTTCAAAAAGTGGCTCATTAACTTCGACAGTTGCGTTGCACTATAGGCCAGATAACACCATGCTTGTAGAATAGGATATGTGAAGCGGGAGTAAAGATATGCGCGGGAATTATGGCATCATGCGTGAAGTCTGTGTGGAATTTATACTAATGGATGGCTCGAGAACCTGACCCAAACGTGACGGGAATGCTAAGGGGCCTGCCGTGTTCAAACGATCGTTGCCTCTGCTAATTTATTGATCAGACTTCAATTAACAGATACCAAGTAGGAAAATGTCGTAAGCAACGCAACCGTCTGTCAGCCAGTAATTCAAAACCATGGTGACGTGATAACTCGGGCCAAAACGGGAGCACGGTCTACAATGGCTTGGTGATGTAATTCGTACACTAGCTGACCGTCTGGCTGAACACAAAACGCTATACAATAAAACCATCCAAAACCGAAAAAAAGTAGTGAACCAACGGTTAAAACAGTGTGTGCTTCCATAAAGAAGCTGTCACTGACGTCCATTCCGTGCTAATTCAGACAAAGTCGTTAGAATTCATTATATCTAGAAATCGTTTACTGGGTAGCTGTATAGGACTGTGTTGACAGTCTATCAAAGATGTCGTCTGTGTCAATGTTTGACACGTGAGATTTACAACCATGTCATACACTACTTACGATACTAGGAGACGACGGTAAAAGACAGATGCCCCTATTTGGCGTGAGACTATTGGGATCATTACGGCTGCCTCGTTAGAACGGAAGTTCAACTGTGACCGTTATTTGGCATGTTACGCGAGCAGCTGTGCAACAGTTCGTGAGCCTAAGGACAACTGTGAACGGGTCGTCATTTGAAACTATTGATCTCTATCTACTTGAGTTTCGAAGACTGGCGACTTAGCCTTTATACAGTATACAACTGGCGCGGCAATCCTTTATCCACGCAGTCATGACAATAATCTCTACACGCTCCATCTCTGGAACTTTCTAAGGCAACAATTCTCTCTGTATGGTGTTAACAACCACTAGAACGATTTACAAAGTAGTTAGTTGTTCTTCTGAGGACTGTTTTATGATTTTATCGGATGTCCAGTGACTTGTGACACCGTCAGATTTGTAATCCTACTCTGTTTTTGGTATTTGCTGTAACTCCCGAGAGAATGCTGGACATAATCACAGGGTCGTAGTGTGGGAGTGTAGTAAGATGCAACGGGCACATAGTCACTTATGAATCTACTGGTTCAAAGTTAGTGTCATCCGCAACAGTCGAATAAGTTGCCTACGTCGCTTAAAGTGTGCAATGTATCTGGCTGCACTAAGAGGTACTTCGAACCTGCGATGTTCTTCTGTGAAATGGTGAGGTATATTTTGATCATCTTGCTCACAGTTCGAAATATTGGGAAGTTCCTTAGGGAATGTTGTACAGAGCGCCGTGCACAGTAGTGGTTTAATTTTGACCTTTCCGAATAATACACGTGGTGCCTAAATGAACCCATGGAACGGCCAATAAACTACGCTACGGAACATGTGATTTATGTCAACGCCTCAAGAGCGGCACTACACCCGGTTTTCAATGACTGTCTTCGAGGTCAACAGAAACCCACTGGATATTGAAACAGAAGAACTGACTGGATCCGGATGAGTTGGGTCCACGGCACAGAACCTGTGTACAGATCGCTACAATGGCTGAAGTATTATTGTTGTAGCGATTATAACAAACAACACTTCTGGTAGTCGCACTCCACTGTACAATTGATAATTCCGTCTTTCAACTTGTTTTTGCTAGGCAGGTTGTGAATTCGTTATTTCCATCCCGGAGCACGAAGATCATAGCTTGCTCCGCGCTTTGCCAGCTTAACATGCTTTCTCTGTAAGCTTTATTTTCAAGGGCCATAAACAACACACGAGATCAATGTGCTCAATATTCATCTTCATTCTCATGTGTTTCGATAGTGAAAATCAGACTTGGTTGTTGCTTTAACAGGCGGTGATCCCGTTCGTGTATACGTTTAAAGTATAATCATCCATATATCCATCAATTCGGTCCAACCATTAGATTTGACTGGCTTATAACCGCATATTGCATTACTCAATGACTCGAAATTACTTTAAGCACGTTGATCGTCCGTTGTCAGGCAACATTCCTGTGGATTTTTTCCCAAGTGAAGACACCTCTCAGGCCCATTTGCTTAGAGGCAGTAGTTTTGACAACGGAATTTTTTCACATCAAAAAATCAGATATTGGTCAGACCTTCGAAGAAAGCCACGATACAGGTTCATGATAGTATCACAAACCAATCGCCAGAACGTAAGTAAGAAACCTTGGAAAAGTCGGTTATTAGTCGGAACACATCTTTTGAAAAGACCTAACTACAGTAAAATTTTCGTGGCCTAAAGCTGGGCAATAAAGACCTGACGACCCTTCTCACAGTAATGCAACAACTCTCCCGTACAATATATACAGACAAAGCCCACCAAACCCGCAGCTCGTAGACAATTTTTGGACCTTCTCACTGAGCCTCCAAAAGTTGATTCGCAAATCAAACGATAGGCTACCAGTGACTTTCAACGTCACTCATCACACCCGTACCGAATGAACTCCCGCTCCGGCATAGCCTGGCTTGCTAACGCCAGGCAAAGTAAAACTCACCAGGGTGGAATTCCAGCATATGCTCAAACTCAAAACAACATGCTCCACCCAGAGTTCACGGGGCCCACCGTTATCTTTTGTCCCAGAAAATTCATGTGACTGACGCCCTTAAGGTGATTACTGCAGGTCCAACAAAGCAGCCGTTCTTGATGAGTACTTGACTCCGCACGTGCAGAATTTAACTACCTGTTTACATGGGAAAACTACTTCAGCAAGGTAGACCGGATAGAAGTACATCACCAGATTCCGGCAGCTCAAGACGATTTACCCAAAACTGTAGTGATCGTCCCTTCGTGCCTATTCAGATTCATTCGAGTGTGATGTGAATTGAGTAAAGCAGCTTAAACCTTTCACGTTTCATTCACAAAGTTACAAGCTGTTCGGATTTTGTTTATCTTCACTTGGACGACAGTTTGGTAACCAGTTCTTTGCAGGAGGAACATCTTGTGCATCATCGCACCCTCATCATCATCATCATCATAGACAGCAATACATCAGTGGTTAACACTAATGCTTAACTGCCACACAACCATGAAGAAACAGCAAACCCTATATAGAAAGAGAGAAGGGAAAAGAAGGGGACGGGAAGGGACCTAACTACTGA
>QNGE01000848.1:36233-50641 GCA_008508345.1 Paragonimus westermani
GCCAAGCGGACGGCACAAAGTCTACTATTAACAGGAATCCAATCTACCAATGCGGCTGCGGCCGTCGTGCTGAGGACTATACCTACTCCAGCTTGACCGGCAATGGCGGCCGGAGAGTCACCTGAGGTGTATAACCAGTATCGGGTAGAAAGTGAAGGTGCTGTTAATTCCACACGTTGACTACTATCGTGGATTCTAGTCTCTGAGATACTAGAGCGTTTAACCCAACGTGGTTTCACAGTAAACCTCGCCAAATGGGAACTCAGTAGGATGACTACCGAGGCTCTTGGTCGCTAGATCTCAAAAATGGAATTGTCGAATTAACATTCAAGATCAAGGCTATCCGTTAATAGTCCGAGCCGGGTTCATCCAAACGGATTCGTCGTTTTAGTGATCCGGTTATACACATCCTGCTGTGCGTACACAGTGTAGCTGTTGGCCTGTCTCTTCCGTAGATAAGAACACGAAATTCGCTTGCAGTGCGCCCGTTCAGATCGAGGATGCGGCCACCGATTTGATTCTCTCCGTTCACTCCGACCCAAATGTACCATTGTTAATTGTAACTGATTCCTCCGACACAGTTGTTACTGCCGTGGTACGGAAGTTCGTCGCCAAGCTTTGGCAGTCTTTAGCCTTTATCATCAAACATTTACAACCTACGGAACCCCACTAGACCACGTCTGACAACGAGTTACTCGCAATCTATCTAAGCGTGCGCCACTTCCGCCACTCGGTGGAAGACAAAACCTTTACGGTTTATAGTGATCACAGACCGTCAATCTACTCTTTAAACGCTTCATCCGACGGGCACTCCCGAAAAACGTTAGGCAAGTGGACTACAACTTTCAGATTGCGGCTGAAATGCGACGCCTCGGATATTGCAAAACACCGTCGTGCACTCTCCTGTACACGCCTATAAATTCAACGCATCTGCTGAAAACGGCACGATTTGGCAGCTACGGTCATTTTTAAAGCCACTAATGCAGAGATCGAGCAAGTTTACCAAAGGGGCCCTACCAAAATTCGGTCTGTATCTCCGACATTTTCGGAAAGAACAATCCGCTGCGACTCTTCTCAGGGCACACCGAATCCAGTAATGCTTGCTTGGTGAACAAACAAAAACATGGAACTTCTCGCTCATATCCACATTCATATTTCCCTGAGCTGTTTATGGAACTTACGAATCTGCAGCCAGCACGGCGTTGCTCGGGACTGTTTACCTGCGCACTAACATTTCTTGAGTTTTATTACACTTAGACAAACTCTCAAAAAGAAGAGCACGCGACAATGTTTTGAAGTATTAAGTATGAAATGAATGTTCGGTCGCTAGATCGTTATCAGTCAAAACGGATGCCTTGACACGGCGAGCAATTCTTTTTAGACTGTCGCGCGGGTGCCTTGATGCATTTATCACTTCAGACGATCCGATCACGGTGGACGGAGAGATAACTTCTAGGTATTCGCAGTACAGCACCGAACAAATCAACTCTCTTTCTTCCCAGGTGTTTGTAGGGTTGGCAGCCCACTGTGGTTAAGATGAACGCGGAAGACCAACGAATGTAAATAAAAGAATCCTATAAACTCCGTAATCTTTCTTGACTAACCCTCCCCAAACCCTGACATTCCAATTATAAAAGTCCCCCTATCATTTTGTACGCGCATCATTGTAAGTTTGGTCTTTAGAGGGACACGATACTGTCTTCTTTCACTGTCGAAGGCACTTTAGTTCCCAGTAGCTCTCTGGGGAGCTGTATGGCATCTATAACAAGTACTTCTGATGGTCGCACTTCATTGTCCACTTTCGATATTTCCGCAACTTAACCTGCATTTGTCGTTATTTCCGCGCCGGTGATGAGAAACATAACTCGTCCAGTACCTAGCTAGCATGACACGCTTGTTCTACACACTCAGGTGTTCAGGATGTCCACTACAACCACATGGTGTTAGTCTGTAGGCGTAAGGGAAACATCCAAAGCGTACGGGGTCACATACATTTACATGTTTAGATGAGTACGCACCGAATACAATAGTCTAATAAGTCACACACACACCGTTTGAAATGTGCTTATACAAAGAGCACCCGTATTCCTCTCTGCAGGTATTCTCAACTTCGCACGTTTCCCTATTTACAGCGCACCCCAATATACCCCATAGTAACCATAAATTTGTGCAAAATTTTTAGAACTGCTTTCCGCAGCTTTGAAAAAAAAACATCACAGAACTGCTATCTGGCTGCAATGAGCCACAGTGCGCATTCCAAACGACATTAGACTTATCGGACTGTTGTGCTCGGTACGTGTCCATGAAGCATGTACGCGTATATGACCCCGTACGTCTTGAATATTTTATTACGTCTACAGCCTACCACCACGAGGCTATAGCCCACATTGTAGGCTTAAATCAAATAGTCTATACTGGGGTTTATTGGGCGTTCATTGCGTCTACTCACGGACTATGTGCATAGTTGAAGAGGGTTATAGATGAATTATCACTTAAGTCGTTGCCCCGTTCCAACCACCCCTTAGGTACTCCATAAACGGTGAAATGTGCTCAAGATTATTGAAAAAAGAACCCCGTAGTCCATGAAGAAATACATCATCACAGGACTGAACCATAACGGAATATAATGAAATGCAGTACACAGTTTGGGTAGAGAACACGAATTGTCGTATTGTTGTATTCCATGCACATTCATCTTGCGCGCGTAGCCCTATGATGGATCTTTTGCACTGCATCCGTTCTACCACGCCCAAATACCCCCAACCACCTGACTACAGCCAACATCCCCTGTTAGGAGTCGTGTGGCTTGAGCTCACGCCACTATCTATGGTCGGTAACAATAAAATGGGGATAACTCGCACAGTCCTTGCTTTCATCAATATTTCGATAGTGAGGAACAGACTAGGTGTTATTTTACTGGATTGTTTCATCATTACAACCAAAAACCACGCCGTAACCGAAAGCTTCTGGACTATTAGTGACACGAGAAAACATAGTTAAATCGAACAAGATAAATTACCGAACTGTTGGCATCAGCCGGCATGTAGACTTTTTTCTGCAGGCTGACTTTAGGGCCTTCTGGTTCTGGGAGATCGCTATCAGCGATTGTGTATATTCCATATGTTGAGAAAAGTGAACTTCTGATGCGGAGTATTTCTGACACATAAAGCTACTACGCACAGTACTTACCTTTCTCAAGAAGTTTCCCAACGTGAAGATAAGTGACCGGGTCAGCAGCCAACATGGTACGATCAGTAAGCAGATCTTTCAAATAATCTAGTTTGGCCTTGGTTTCCTTTGCACTTTGTGAAACTTCTGTGCTCATGGCGTACGATTAAAATAGTTAGTCAGCTGAATTCAAGGTTACAAGTGAAAACGGTTAAGAGGTAAAAAAAGTTAGCGAGAACACCAACGTTATTATTTGAATGTTATTCGTGTGAAAACAACCTTGAGCGAAATGTGGAATTAGCTTAAACATACGTCAGCTGTCTCGGAGATTGTAGCAAATAATACACATAAGATCGAGGCTCAAGACCTCGAACGTTATGATCCAGTCAGCTTGTTTGTTCAATTGTCTGTCGGTATTCTCTTGGTAGAAAAAATAGTTGTGTCTACATTTTATATTTTGTAATAATTTTTGTGCGTTTTGTGTACACCGTTTTGTTAACCTCACCTGCATATTTGTTTGAAAGCGTCACCATCATTTATGAACCCGAATGACAACAAAGATAAATGGAAGTTTCTGGGCACCGTCGCTGCCTTTTCTTTCTGCGAGGAACATACCATTGCGCGAGTAACTCGAAATTTGGTTTAAATTTCCTCGCTGTCATTGTCCATTCATATTTCCGCTGTCTTGGTGCCCAGTGCATCAAAAACGATATAGGATCATTGTTATTCTTTGTCGAATAACATAACTCATTACGTATTGTATTATTCGTGTTCGATAGTATCCGTACTATTTTCTAGCCTCCCTGCATATTACCAATCCTCGTCGACAGTGATCCGTGTCAGATCTAGCAGTGCTGGGACTCAGCGGACAGTCTGCAGCTGCGCCTGCGGCCGGCATGGATGTAAAATGTCCGTACAGAACGGCATGCAGTGCCACCAGTGTCAAATGCACTGTGTTAAATGCACTGGTCTTACTGAACATCATTACACATCTGTATGAGATGCAGGTTCAGCGAAAGCCAAGGCACCGCTTCGCAGCAGACTGTTTTTACACGCACCACGTCAAGTGGAGTGACGCGGAGAACCTCCGACTGTGAATGCGGGGCTCTTCTTAGCTCTGTATCTCTTTCCATTTCTTCCATGGTGAATAAGATAGAAAAGTACCAACGGACTCTGTCCGAGATGAAACTGGAACTACATTCTCCGAATGAGTATATAACGCTTGCTCTCCCTGATATCGCAATCACCAAGAAAGCAGCTGCCCTATCAACTGCACACGTAGAGGAGGCGGCAGTAAAGATGAATGAAAAAGCTCTTAGAGTAAAGAGAGTTGTTTTATGGGGCCGCTTCCCTACAACCTCTTCTCCAATCGAGCTAGCTAAAACAATCCTAGCGACTTCCTTCTCCCCGGGTGCCACAAACCTGCTACTTGCGAGTAGGCTACGAGCCAAGACAACCAAAATGTCGCCCGGCCTTTTGGTAACTTTTGCCAGTCATGCTTAGCCCAAAGGTAGTGGTGAGAAAAACAGAGGCTTTGAAGTCCGCCAATGTCCATCTGAAAGGTGTATCTTTCGACCGCTCCCGGCAGGAGAGAGCGAGACGCGAACAGCGGACTAAGACTAAGTCACGAATCATGGAAGACCAGAGGCTACAACTGGGGACTAAAGTCGTAGTTTCTGTCCTCAAGGTATCCTCGCAGACCCTTGTGCCTGTTGTGAAAGGCGGAGGCACCGTCTGCATGGTCGTTTCAACGACCGATGCTCCAGGCACAGGCAGGAGCACTGAGGTTCCGACACCGCGCATAAATTGTCATCAGAGTTACCCACCCCGAAACCCACCAAACTGCCGAGCAGAAAACTCTTCCTCCCAAGAATTCGGAACGAGAGCAGACTGCTAGGGCTGCCTCCTGAAACTCAAAAAGCACCCATTTAACCCAGACCTATAAATATTCCTCTCAGTAGCCCCATAACACAGCACCCATTGCCGTCTTCCAAACCCCGCGCGCAGCAAATGAAGAAGTCAATTTTTCCGTGGGTGAAAAACTTCCAAACACCCTCCCAGGCAGCGGAATTTGACACGGCGCAGAGGTCGTAAGTGGCGGCGCCAAGAATGTTTATCGGACGCCCAGCAGGGTCGCTGACCTACGCACAGGCGGTGGTGTCGCGCCCACAGCCTCGAAGGAGGGCTGTCAGAACCACTCGAAAGAACAGATCTAATCCAGCTCCACCACCCCGCCCGGACTCTTAAAATTCCGCAGTGGTTGTGCATATCGCGAGCTCCTCGAAATTCTTAGGAATTTGAGCGAAGATTGACGTCCGGTTGAGAGGTCCATGCATTCCTCGCGAAAGTATACGCGTTCCCACCTCGCCCACATCATGAAAAAATTTCTCTTCACTTTTGTTCGGGACTATCTGCATGGAATAATGGGCAAATTCTTCGCCAATACACCTTCTTCATACTCCGACCACCGTTTTTGGCACGACTTTGAGCATCAGGCCAGCGATCACCTTGTGGAGTCCAAATTGGTGTAACAAATCAATTATTTTATCGAATCGTACAGACCCCAAGCACTATCTACTCAGAACTATGAAGCTCGAAGTTTCCTGCCAAGACTTGAATTTTCCCTCCATATAATGCCTGTTTTTGTCTGTTTTGTCGCTCTACTCACTTGGCTGACTCGTTATACAATTATCAAATTTGGTGTTCAATTATGTATATGCTAAAAATCACTGCGTTGATCACGCTCTCCTGAGTGTGTTTCTCACAAATGCGTCGAGAAATTTACCATTATTATTATTATTATTATTATTATTATTATTATTATTATTATTATTATTACTCTGGGCCTTTTTTCCAGGCTCTTTCTCCCACCATCCTTTCTATTTTCTCGCGAAATCCTGCGAGGAAGTGGCTTTCAGATGCATGTATACGTACTGTCTGAGTCTGTTCAATAAAATACCGGAAATCACACAGTTAACTCATGACACCCAACCCCACATGTTCGCCTTTACGGAGACCTGGATTACAGGTGATATCAGTGGCAGGGAACTGAGCTTCCCGGACTATTCAGTTTACCGGGCTGACTCTACCCGAGGGAGAACGGGGGGTTCTGCGATTTTTCTTCAGCAGTGTCTCCCGACACCCACGGTTATTGGTGGTTTCCAGTCCTCCGATAAATGTGACGCTCTGTGGCTTCGACTACCACTGCATGGCCAAGACTCACTCCTAGTGGAGGTTATTCATCGTTCTCCTTCATCAGACGTCCCCGACGACGACACCCTTCTGGCAAACCTGGACACCTTCCTAGGCCTACAACGCTTTATTCATCTGCTTATTATGGGTGACTTTGATGCACCCATGATAAACTGGGCATCAGCTTCTCACCAGGACTAAGAAAGCGGATTCTCGAGTTGCTTATCAACGCTGTTACGTCGGAAGTCCTGGTCACAGCACGTCATCGCCGCGACGCGGCATCGTTTTGGTCATACTCCCTCTCTTCTCGACATGCTATCAACAATGAGGGCCACCTGGTGGACAGAGTGATCATCAAACCGCCACTTGGACACAGTGACCACTCCCTGCTAGCCTTTGGTCTTATCTGTTACTGGTTACAACAACCAGCAAAAAGGTCCACAGTTCGAAACTTTATTCAGGCAGATTTTAACGGCCTGAAAACCTACCTAGTTTCACTTCTTCTTGATCTGGACTCCGTGGACTAAAACTACCGTAAGTTTAAAAACGCGATTCAAAAAGCGGACGACTTATTTATACCGCGCAAATTGTGCATTTTCTCTCATCGACCACCCCTTCCACGCAGGATGCGTGGTCTTCTCGACAACCGTTCCCATCTATTCGCGAAGCATAAGCTTACAGAACCACATTACTCAACGAGGCAGCTGTTAGTCTGGTTGAACCCCTTTATAAGCTGTTTAAGCAAACACTCCACACTAGCATCCTCCCTAGTGCATGGGAAGAGGCGACGGTCGCACCCATACTTAAAGTGGGTTACTGGCACTCTCTGGCTAGCTATCGGCCAATCAGCCTTACTAGCATCCCGTGCAAAATAATGGAGCGCCTACTCAAGCGCGCCATACTCAATCACTTATGAAATAACCTTTTCTCTTTCACCCAGTATGACCTCCTTCCTAATAGGTCATGCATAACAAACATGCTTATTTTCATGGATAGTCTAACGGAGG
Organism: Paragonimus westermani; assembly: GCA_008508345.1. Taxonomy (NCBI): domain Eukaryota; kingdom Metazoa; phylum Platyhelminthes; class Trematoda; order Plagiorchiida; family Troglotrematidae; genus Paragonimus; species Paragonimus westermani. The sequence goes on from QNGE01000848.1 coordinate 43,601, forward strand.
CCAAAGATAATGATGCTATCTTCTTTGATTCCGCCAAGGCTTTTGACCGTGTTCCACACGGCCCTCTTGAAGTACAAACTGGAAGCCTGCGGTATTCAAGGAGAGGTTCTTCGCTGGATTGTCTCTTTTCTTGATAATAGAACGTTAAGAGTCGAGACCGGGTCAGACCTTTCGTCTCCCTCTATCATTTCTGCGGGAGATCCTCAAGGGTCATTGATAGGTCCTTTGTTATTCCTCATTTACATCAACAACCTGTCAAACAATAGTTCCAGTAACGTCCTCTTATATGCAGACGACCCAAAAATCTGGAATGCCACTGATCCCAGCGCACTACAGATTGATCTTGACGCGATCAAGCGCTTGTCGGACGATTGGAGTCTCCCACTAAATGACAATAAATGTGCCCACATGTCACTCGGTGGAGATTCTGGCAATGCCTTCATGGTTCATAGCGCATCTAGCACAGTAGATATCATGAGAGTCGATCCGAAAAAAGATCCTGGCATCTAGTTGTCGTATAACTTGTCCTTCACGTATCGCCGTGGGATGGCAGCAAAAAAGGAATTTGTCGCTCTTATGATGATTAGGCGCACTTTCCCCAGCACAGACAAGGAAGCTTTTCGAACGCTTTATGGGATTTATATAAGACCGCTCCTCGAGTAGGCCAATCAGGTCGTATGTAGCAACCTGAAGAAAGACATATTAGCTGTTGAGCATGTCCAGCGCGCAGCTACCAAGATGGTCACAGGCTTGAGTAATGTTACTTACGAGTCTCGACTTGAAATTCTTGACCTGTACCCACCTGAATTTCGAAGATTTTGCGGTGATTTAATACTCACACACTTCTTATTTAGAGTAAGTGTTGTAGAACAGTTCTTCACTGTAGCGACTGGTGACGGCCGGCGAGGACATAATGAGAAGCTTTTCAAGTTTCGTCCTCGGGCCTTTCTTAGGCAGCGGTTCTTTTCTTATAGAGTTATTAACCATTGGAACAGCCTCCCATCTGAGGTCGGCAGCAGCTCTTCTAGGGATCGTTTTAAAGCTTTGCTTGATTCTCATTTACTTAAAATTGCATTATGCGAGTAACCTTACTTTGTTCTTGGTATTCACTGTAATCCCCAAGTCCGGTGCTACACCTTGTTTTCAATGATCGCCTTCCAGATCAACAGAGGCCCGCTGACACTGAGCGAGGAAAATCGACTGGATCCGGGATCCTTGGGTCGCTGCCTCAAACCCGTGTACCAATCGCTGAATCGCTGAAATGTTTGGCTGGTGAAATAATTGCACTGGGAAATGTTTTAGCTCATCACATATGCTGGCCTACCAACGCCCAAAGCTCACCATCTCACACCGCGTGTGAAACCACTTATCCAACGCTGTCCGAACATACCCTCTGGCGCTGTTCTTCCCCTGTGTGGTGGTCTACTGAATTCAACGGACTTTGTCTTGTCAGTGAGTCGCTCCATATTTATTGATATTGTTCCCTTTTACTTGTGTGCATACCTTTTCCGCCTATTCGTTACCATCACAGACGTTTATTGGCGTTACCATATTTTGGTCATTTTGCAAATTTGATTAAATAGGCTACTACACGTTTTAGTGAGATATCAGGAGTAGGGCTTCCAATGGATCAGGTATTCCTCGCTTGAAGGTAAGGCATAGACCGTCGAATAGGCTTTGTCACCTCTCTGCTCTATAGGAGATATTAGGATGTGATCGTTCGCGTTACCATAGATTCTCTAACTATGTGCTCAGTTCCGCTCCAAATTTCACAGGATGCTGCGTTCCGGTGGTTGATTACTGTACGAATCGAACGATAACGCCCGTTGTGAGCTTCACCTTTTCGGAGCCAACTGCTGTCTACGCCGAGTGTCACTACTGCTGATGGGCAAATTAACGCGCGGCTACGGACCACTTTTGTCCCCTTAGTTCCCTGCGTACGTGTGGCAAGTCTATCGACACACGCCTGTAACTTCGAGGAACCACCTGAGAGAGATCTATCCACTTCTCACAGTGCTACCGTTTTATTCCAAAAACAGTCCTCTTTGTCCTCTAATGATTTTTCTCTGTAATATTCCAATTGGGTCAATCACAGGTTACAGTGCACACAGTGTCTTACCTTCGCTATCGAGCACAAATAGGTCTACTTCACAGAATAGGAAAAACCACGAATAAGAAAGAAACGTGTATTAACGCAACTCAGATACCGAGAGAGTTTAATCAACAGCGTGTCCTTGTGCATATATATACGGGGTCCCACGGTCCGGGAGTTCCCACCAATCAGACGTGGTCTCACGCTCACTGACCGCCGACCTCAGAGTCTGGTTGGTCACCTTTCTCAGCCCGTTGCACGGACGCGGCCAACCCACGTGTTCGAGGACCTGAAAGGAAGCGGAAGGGAGTATGTGTGGCTAAACAAAATGGCGGCACACTACATGGTACTACATCTGTAACTTACGCGAAGCCCGCTAATTGCAGGGTTCAGCCGCCACTTCCTCTACATCAATGGGTATTCTAACGTGGGCAAGAAACAAATTTCCTGAGCGCATTCTTGCCAAAATTTGTTAAATTCCCCCCAGTACACCACGAGCTGCTATTCAAGTCCTGCCAATGTTTTCATGCTCCTCGAATGTTTCTGGGATAGAAGTATCTGAACCGCATTTATTTTCTGTTTGTCTCAACAACCGTCCATCCATGTGGCAAATACTCACTGCACTCCTGTTCCCATTTTACACGTACACACACCCTCGGTGGTTCATTGACGGTGCCTCTTTAAAAGTCTATTCTAGGTGACTAAATCGGTCCATAGTGCACCTCGAAATTCGGCAGACTTCATGGCGCACCAGGCTCCGAGATCATTAGCGTACATTAACATACTGAATCATTTATATTGGGATGCCGTTTACAGAGATCAGATACAACACTGGGATCAGAACTGGTACCTGAGTAGCGATACTGGACACCTCCCACCAATATGAGTGTGTCATCCACCCAAACCAAGTAACTTAGATTGCGGAGGAGGTCCTCTATTCGCATCCATTTGAGACTGATGACGTTAAATTCCTGGAACTTGCTCAGGAGCCTACGATGTGGAACGATACCAAAGTCACTGCCAAAGTCTATAGGGATGGCACCCATTTGAGAAAGAGTGTTTGATTGAAGCTAAGAGAAGCTTATATCGTTGGATGCAGACTATTAATTTGACATCAGGCATTTGGGTGGAGACGAGTAAGGGGGCATTGAGCGAGCCTTTACATCGGACATAATCTGATAAATCATGAACGCAACTTTCAAATAGGTGAGTTCGTGCCGATAACAACCGATGTAATTTCGAGAAGCCACCGACCCGTCTGCTTGTTTGCATTGTTTTTCTCCCCTTCGGATGGGTCACTCCATACTGCCTGTGCGGTAAAATATAGCGGAGTTTTTAAGGCGTGATGTACAACAGCTGTGACTTCTGGAGAGTATCCTGAATGAAGACTTGAGTAGATAGGCCGATATCAGCTGGTGCGATCCTCATGGGTTTTGCATACTCCTACTACGAGGCGGGCCACCAAACGCTAATGCTAGGATAGGCTGCTGGGTGTCTCGGTCATGTTACGGGAGCAGCAGCAATAAGCAAGTCTATCCAGCATTTACGGTTCATTTACAACCTGCATAGTGAGACGTAATTCAGATAAGAAAAGGGTAGTTTATATCCAAAGGTAGCAGTTTATTCAAAAGGCGCTTATGTGATGTGGTCGGAGGCATTCAGCATATCCAATCGTATGATATCAACTGCGTCGCCAGAACCGACACATTTTATAGCATGTTTACGAAATTCCAAATGTCACGTCATGCGGAAGAGTTTATTGATAAAATTATGATGAACTTAGCTTAGAGGACTCCGCGACGACTAATAAATCGCGCGAAATTTCATTATTTCCCACAGCACTCTAGAACGAACTAGTGTTGGTAACGTGGCTGTAGTTGCTGGCGCGCTTTCGCGGGCCACTTCCATGGTCGGGCTTGATACTGGATTTTCCGGCAGAAGATGAAAGAAATTGAATGTTGAGGGTAGCTTGCAAAGTTTACTTGAATGGGGACATCACAGCAAATACCATCAGCATCAAACGGAACACGGTTCAGGGAATCTCAGCCCGGTTAGTTGGACTAGCTGGGTCGGTTTTTCGGCGCTTATTGTGTTGGAAGTATAAGCGCTACCACTAGTTTTTGCATAACAAACTGAGGTAGAAAGACCGCAGTGACCTGAATGAGTATTTTGAATCGTCTGCAGACAGGTATCATAAAATAGACTTAAAGATGGAGTGGTGTCCATCAATAAATGTTGGTATTCCCTGTCACTACAGTTGTATTGAAGTCACCTTCGACGTTCCCAAAATCCCAAACTCCCTGCTTCGTAGGAGTTGCCTTGCTAGTGCAACCGCGCCAGTTCGCATTACCTTGTGGATATAAATCTACTACAAACCACTAGCATCAAAGTTAGTGTGTTGACACAGTTATTGCAGTATAATGAATCCGCGCCAACTCTACTACTGTAGGTTACCATAACTAGGGTAACAATGTTCTAGCTATTACCATTGGGAACGCCGCCCAACCAGTCTAACGCTTATTTGATCGCTGAAGTTCGAGTGGAATTTTCATCGACGTTCGTTCTCTCTGGCGGCTGCCTTACGGCTGTGTTCTAGATTCATTCACGTCCAACTCCCTAGCGCCCTTAACTGTTGCGTTAGAGTCCGCTTGTGAACAGCGAGTAAACCAATGAATAAAGTTTGTTTTATTATACGCCGTCTTCTTACTACGACTTCCAAATCGCGTTAACGTAAGGCCGGGGAAACCTTGGGCGTACGAACTTAGGAACTAGCACCACGACAAAGTTCCGTTCCGCATAACATTCGTTAGCCTCACCAAGGGTTGGGTCTGATAACATCCAGACAACTGGTGAATAGGTTCTCTGAGTGTTTTTCTTCAAAGTTTAATAACAATGGAGGGCAGATGTTTTGCGGTTCGTTTGGAGGACAAGCAAGTATGTGGCTAGAGGCAAACTATTAAGTTCAGGCAATACAATTATGAATCCACCCACGGGAAACGTTCCTGGTGTATGATCTCAATGTCCGCGGATTTGCTGATAGAGGCCTAATCTACCAGAAAATGTACACAGTCACATCGAACGATGAATATTTGTTTCCAAACTTCTGCAAGCGCGTCGAAATTTCCAACCCGCTTAGCGAACATTCCATTGCAAAGAAAGACAGAAGCACAGGTTGGTTCATAATCACTGAGCAGGACGAGATAGCACCACAATTGTGACATTCACAGCTTTTAAGCTTAGGAATAATCAACAATGAATAAGAGTCTATTCTAAGCGAATTCGACTCTATTGCCAAATTTCCACATGCCGAAACTCACAAATTGGGAGGAAGAATAATGGCTGAAAAAGTAAAAGTAGGTAGGTGAAGTGAGGCCATTGAAACACGCGCGAAACGCAGTTAAAGTGAACAGTAGAATCGGGAAAGTCCTCTCACCTTCGTGAGAATCAAATATTGTAATGCTTAGCCAATTTTATCATGTATTATAAATTGAACCATTGCAGTATTCGAGATGTAGCAGTTGATCTGTGTCTCTCAGAGGGCGGAATCCTACCGCGTATCGGGGGTATGGGTGGAGTAAACACTCACGACCATGACATGTTGCCATGAATGCCAGCATGTTTGACTGCAAAGCGTTCATCACCATGTGTGTCCCTCTTTTCACTCATACGGCATCTTTTTCCCTAACTTCCTGCAGTATCTCAGATAGGACACAACAACAAAAGTTATACCGCTACAATGGAACTCATGAAACGCCATCGACGACCATTATTAACCCTCTAGCATACGGAGCTATTTGCCAGGGGAAAATTTGTACCCCTTTACTAATAGATACAACGTCTATATTATACGTTACTTTTTTGCTCACAACAAAGTTGAAACGACGAAACCTGTTACTCTGAAAATAGTGAAGGCTAGCATTGGTCTTTTTGACCCCAAGATGTAAACTGCGTACCAAAGTGTTAAGGCATTCATCAACTGTTCAAGGGCGGTGGGAACAGTGAAACATCCGGGAAATTCGCCGATATCTTATCAGTTTCTAACTTCAAACGCAACTAACAGTGTATCTTGAGCTATATAACTAGCCCGACGTCACATTTGTTCTCACCGTTGAGCGATTTGGGCCATTGTACTTCAACAAAGGGCATGGTTCATGGCAGTGCATGGAATGTCCGTTATTCACTTTCATCGCTTTCTACACACTTTGATGTGTGATGCTTGTATGGCTACCAAGTTGTGTTGAAAAACTTGACCGACAATTTTTCCACTGTAGTAGCATGAGGGAAAGTCCACAATGAACCAATATGACGCCGACACCACCAAAAGACATGCGCACTGTAGAATATCGTTTACATGAAGTACTTATTTCGTAGCGGACAAAGTCAGGATTGAACAAAACTGTCAGAGCACGAAAACTGGTAAATGCAAAAATTTCGTATTGACTCGTCAGTACCAAATTTGCAATAACGTGAAACGGGTTTTTTTATATCGAGCGGCTAGGGAGCATGGTGGATAGTCAATCGGTGGTTTAGGAAAGGTCACTACGTCCAGGAAGGGTCAAGTTTACGAGCAACTGTTTCTGAACACACAAGGTCGGCTTCAGTCGATTGATTGCGACCGCCTCGACAAACCGCAAGAATCTTGAATTGGAATGACGTAATAGGATTCTGAATGCACAATTCGGGTCGATAACGCGACCAGTGGTCAGGACGTGTCTTGCGACTGCGGACGCCGGTTGCTTGCGTGTTTCAACAGCATCGTAGAAACAACAACATGAACATACTGGAAAATTTATCATTATGCTGTCGTATTGTGTTCACACAATCCTGTAAGACGATCACCGATCGTACGAAGAGAACTTACATCAACCGTTTGCAGAAGTCACGTAAGAAGTCTGCTGAAGAACCAGCTCCACTGGATGGTTCTTCAGTACAGTCGAATTCTATGCAAT
>QNGE01000848.1:52477-91982 GCA_008508345.1 Paragonimus westermani
GGACGATAATTGCTGACTTCATGTCACGAGCCACTTTTGTAACGGGGCTTTATTGTAGAGTTTTTCCACTAAAGAGGGAAGGAACCTGATGTTAAAGAAAGTGTATGAATATTAAGCAGAAGTAGAGGGATGTCTTCCCTTCCGTATTTTATAGCAACAGGGTGAATGCCATCAGGACCAGGTAAGTGAGAAGGTTTGATAATAGCTAACTGAGAGCGTATGAGCCATGCATCAACAGGGATATGTCTTCGGAACGCACGTATACTTACAGGAGGAGGTGGGGGCAGTATGTGATCTTCGATGTTGAAGGAAGCAGCAAAATATGAATTAAAAACCTCGCAGATTGTTAGAGGATCATCTACAGTGTTTTTCCCCTGCAGTGTCACTACTGAGATGGCAGGGTCTCTCCCATTATTCCCGCGTCTCTTTAACTGCATCAACTGCGAGCTCTTATCTGTGCTCTTAAGCGCACGTTCTCCTTCACTCATGCGGAGCATTTGGGTTCCATATTCAATTGCATCGAACATTTTATGCATTTGTATGATGATAGAGAAGTCGCATGTTTTCCGGTACCGCGATTTAAGACTTTTGAGCTCGCCTTGCTCATTTGGAGTGAGACTCATGCCGTTACCGTACACATTACGGTGTTTTGACTTTTGCGGGGCTAAGATGTTCATGCAATACCTGAAGTGTTTATTAAATGCCTCGGTTGCAATACTAGCATCGGAGGTAAGGAAAAATGTGTTCCATTCCAGAGATATCAACGGTGTGGTGAACACGTTCCAGTCGACGAATTCATTTTGACGGTAGTGTATGACGGTCGACTGTTCAACAGCTTTTAGGTCGAACGTTAAGTTCACTATGTTATGATCACTTCCTGGAAATTGTTCCAAGAAGGATACAGTGGCAGAAGAGATGCCTGTGGTAGAGATGAGATCCAAAGTGTGATCTAGTCTAGTGGGCGCTATAACATGTTGGCGCCGTCCGTTTACTTGGACACATGCAAGGAACTCAGCTTGACTTGCGGGGGCGGCGAAAGAGGTCCAGGAGGTATTGGGCATGTTGAACTCTCCGCAAATTATTTTGTACTGTGAAGGTAAGGTTGATACATAGTTCATTCCGTTAATAAGGTTCGTCATGTCGTCCTTAGTGGCGTTAGGTTGTCTGTAGACACATCCTAAGAGTACCTCACAGGGTCCAGTCGACACCAACAGCCACAGGGAATCATCTATCATACCAAGACATGGCTCATCAAGTATGGTTGCAGAGTATTGCTCCCATAGGTAGATTAAACATCCTCCACCTCGTCCCACGCCACGATTTCTGCGGAACATGTGATGAACTATAAGGTTTAGTTGTGTCAGGAGTCTCAGGGGTACACCAAGCTTCAGTGACTAGAATAATATAAGGATTATATGAGAATATAAAGGATCTAAAGATATGCATCTTATTAATTAGCAAACGTGCATTGAAAGGCAGCAAACTTAGTGCATTTTTCTTGTTCGGCACCATTTTTATACGTTCAAAATTGGCTAAAACATAAATTAAGCCCTCAAACTGAGCTTCAACGTAAATACGATTAGGCCTGTATGATGGTATTTTATAATCTAGATCCAAAGCTATGACTTCTTATTGCATAGAATTCGACTGTACTGAAGAACCATCCAGTGGAGCTGGTTCTTCAGCAGACTTCTTACGTGACTTCTGCAAACGGTTGATGTAAGTTCTCTTCGTACGATCGGTGATCGTCTTACAGGATTGTGTGAACACAATACGACAGCATAATGATAAATTTTCCAGTATGTTCATGTTGTTGTTTCTACGATGCTGTTGAAACACGCAAGCAACCGGCGTCCGCAGTCGCAAGACACGTCCTGACCACTGGTCGCGTTATCGACCCGAATTGTGCATTCAGAATCCTATTACGTCACTCCAATTCAAGATTCTTGCGGTTTGTCGAGGCGGTCGCAATCAATCGACTGAAGCCGACCTTGTGTGTTCAGAAACAATTGCTCGTAAACTTGACCCTTCCTGGACGTAGTGACCTTTCCTAAACCACCGATTGACTATCCACCATGCTCCCTAGCCGCTCGATATAAAAAACCCGTTTCATGTTATTGCAAATTTGGTACTGACGAGTCAATACGAAATTTTTGCATTTACCAGTTTTCGTGTTCTAACAGCTTTGCTCAAACTTCTGAAGAGAGTGACCCGTTTCAATTTTTAGGTTGTCAAGTTTAGTTTCAGTCCAATGATACTTACTTTCACCTCCTGAACCACTGCTACCGACCCACTTCGAACAAATGTGACCAACAAACGTGATTCTGTCCACTGTCCTTCAATTTTTTTTACCACGGTCACCATTCACTGGGACTTATCTAACCGCAATATGGCGACTCACCTTACCTCCTAGACCGGTTTTCACCTCCGATGCGCCTCGATTGTCTGACCGGGGGTATCAACGTGACCGGATAGCAATGGCATGCACAGCGCCGTCCACAATATGTTTTGTGCTTGTCTGAGTTTCCGACCGATGATGCCACCAAATGATCACTTTGGTGTGAGGAAATACCGCTTTGTATGGTTGCAGGGGTTGTATTCCGTAGCTGAACTTTGCACAACGGGTTAATTTGGCGGAATGGTGTTTCAAGGTCGAAACAAGTTGGAAACGACCAGTTAAGCGTGAAAAAACATTTTTCACGTTCTTGTTAAATATTGAGATGCGCAATTTAGAACAAATGTAAAGAGTTTGTTGCGTGTAACTTTTCCGCCATGATGTAAGAATGCTAATCATAGACCGTGGTTTTTTTCATATATCATGGCTAAAGAAAACTTTCCCTATATATTACGCTTTCTTGGATTGGAACCTGGTGCAGTATCTAAAATAAGCGAAACCTGCGTTTTCGACCCACATCTGCTTGTTTTAACTGGCCGATACTTGAAAACGACCATCTTCTTTTGCTTGCGAAATTTGGTATGGCTGATTTCGTTTGGTCGTTCCCATGTGAGAGTGGTTGTCTGCTTATCTATGGATAGAGAAGTAATGTAGAGGGATTTACATACGATAATGCAGAAATTGTCCATCACTTCATCAATCGACGTCGCTGTTTTACTTCTAGGAAATGGATTATGTTGCAGCATTCAGGGCGATTTTTGATCATACTGAACTTCACAATTTCTGTCAGTTTCAGGAGTGGTTCTGTAAGTGAGTGGAGGATATCAGTGTTCTTTACGTACGCTTCAGATCACTGAAAAAAGTGAGTTGTCCCCATAGACACAGAATTTTCTTGCAGACATCTGATGCGATTAATGAGAAGGGGAAGGCCTCATTTGATAAAGGGTACCCGTCGTTAGAATGGACGCCGGCAATTCCTGTGGACCAGCGGCTACATTCTACGCTGAAGAATGTCGGAGGTATTTTGTAACTTTTCGTACACCGGCTGCAAATATAAAATTCGTACCAAATTTCGCACATGTTCGTTCTCGTTACATTTTTTGTTCCAGCTGTGCGATTTAGCATTGGGTACTTTTCGCTCTACTCGTAAGATAGGACAACTGGGTAGAACAGTTCAAGTGTTCCCACGTGAAGTGTTGTTTGATTTCGTTAATTTAGTAGGTCATTCCGTGAGAATTCGAGCGCACGCCACGCTGAAATTGTTCCACCATTGGCTGTGTGATTAGGTTCCATTAACTCAATATCTCAAATATGAGACTTTTCACGTTCACCACAATTTCGTAGGCCAAGCAGGCAACAGGACCGTCTAACGGGCGACTTTTGCAGCCCCAATAGGTTCTCCAATTTAAGCTTTGTCAGCGTTACCAGTAAACTCACTTAGACTTCTAGTGGTAATGAGCAGTCATCATGATACATATAATTGGTCATTGGCGCGCTCATTTTCAAAACATAATACTATGTCGAACATAAATCACCACACTATTTTACGTTCCCAGCTAAAAAGTCAAACTTTAGTTAATTGAACTGAAATCTTAAGAAAGGGACATTTTACCGCTGAATTTCATTATAAATCCACTATCGTTGTGCATGGTTGCCACGTACCAGATGGCTCCATAAAGCTGGACGGTCACAGCATATTAACCGCCAACTCAGTACGTGACCTGGGATTGCGCTACTCAAACTCATTCAACTTCGCAGAACATATATCTTTCCTAGTCGCTAAAACCAGACGGACGTTAGGTTACATTAAACACTCATTCTTCCTACCTGCTGTACGGTTACACCTTTATCAACTATGCGTACGACCCCAGTTTGAGTACTGCACGTTCATATATGGCCACCTGCGCAAGTCTGATGGGCTAACTCTAGAAAGCCTCCAACGTGCATTCACGAAAGAATTATTGGGTCATCCATCTTCTCTGAGCTACAGAGAACGCTGCCGGACGCTTGTGCTCGATCCTCTCTGGTTACGGCGACTCAAGCTCAACCTTTCACTCATGTATAGTTTGGTCTATGGCAGTAAATTCACCGTCAGCTTCGCGACTAGCTTACAACACAGGTCAAAGTATAACCTCAGAAACGAGGACTTTACTTTGGTAACTCTTAAATCTCGGAAAAAACTGCGTTCAAATTTTTTCCTAGCAAAATATTCCTACATTTGGAGCACACTCCCGTATGCAATTAGGTCCAGTAAGAATATACACCAATTCAGACGAAACTTAGAAACTTTCTTAACAATGACGAACGTTATGTCCATTTTCAAACTCTACTTGTCTGAGGACGTAATCTTCGAAAACGGACCTAACAACATCTGACGAAAAACCCTCTGTTTTGCGTGATGTTAAGTCATACACCTCTCGAAACGATCAAAACTACCGCTTTCAGGATAGATCGTATACTTTCAAACTTGCCAGCGAACACGATAACATGTCTGTAGTCAACACGTATAGGTGTTAATATACATGCTCGTTAGTAGCAACCCAAACAACCTGGCACACTCTTACCCCATACTTGTTGATAGCTTGTGTGTCTGTGTTGTAAACCACCATGCAAAAGCTGGACATCCTAAAATCGTTCAAAAAACCCCATCTTTTTGTCTCATGACTACATAATAACCTCGAGCCGCAACTCTTCCTTCCCCCCGCTGCTAGACCACCCGAAAACCTCTCGGTGTTCTCAAACATTCCTCTCATTCTATATACCGTCTGTACAAAGATAATAGACATCTAAATTCGGCAATAATCGTACACTAGGAATAGCTTATAATCGATCTCCTTTCGCGTTATTCAATGGCAGCTGTTCGCATGTGGTATATATTTCATCAATCAACACAATGCTATTAACGTCACATAGGAGGCTATGTCAGAATATCACGTGTTCCATTGTTCCTCATAGCTCACATAGTTAGTTTCACGTTATCCCGTTTATCGCATAATTCCTCTCTCCATTCTTGGTTCCACTGATACATCCCGTGCGAGAAAACATCCCACCCCGCCCGGACTCTTAAAATTCCGCAGTGGTTGTGCATATCGCGAGCTCCTCGAAATTCTTAGGAATTTGAGCGAAGATTGACGTCCGGTTGAGAGGTCCATGCATTCCTCGCGAAAGTATACGCGTTCCCACCTCGCCCACATCATGAAAAAATTTCTCTTCACTTTTGTTCGGGACTATCTGCATGGAATAATGGGCAAATTCTTCGCCAATACACCTTCTTCATACTCCGACCACCGTTTTTGGCACGACTTTGAGCATCAGGCCAGCGATCACCTTGTGGAGTCCAAATTGGTGTAACAAATCAATTATTTTATCGAATCGTACAGACCCCAAGCACTATCTACTCAGAACTATGAAGCTCGAAGTTTCCTGCCAAGACTTGAATTTTCCCTCCATATAATGCCTGTTTTTGTCTGTTTTGTCGCTCTACTCACTTGGCTGACTCGTTATACAATTATCAAATTTGGTGTTCAATTATGTATATGCTAAAAATCACTGCGTTGATCACGCTCTCCTGAGTGTGTTTCTCACAAATGCGTCGAGAAATTTACCATTATTATTATTATTATTATTATTATTATTATTATTATTATTATTATTATTATTATTATTATTATTATTAATTTTGTTATATCTCTATATTAATTCCGCGGTTCGGCGTAATTACACGGTCCCTGTCAGTCTTGTTTAATTATCATTTTATTGATGTCGCTTGCATTTCTCCCATATTGCATTGGAATATTTGAGAGACTTATTTTCCCACAAGTGTCTGTAACAATTTTCTTACGTGGACCACGCCACGATGTTTTAGCCTCGGTAATTTGAAAAATTGCATTATCTCAACGATTACATGGGTACTTACAGTCTGCCGATAAGTTGAGCTTTGTGATGAGAAAATTCGCCCAAAATTGCGATCGCCCGCAGCCTCGTTCCTCCCATTAAAATACTCTAACACTTCATTTCGATGATAGTATCATGTTGTACGTCATCACTGGTTTTGCGTTGTGAAAATTCTTCCACTAGAAGTTTCATGGTGGAATACGTATCCCCAATTTCCCAGGAACACCTGATTCTGAATCGGTTGGAAGGCATACATTAGAATTTAACCCTCAGCCTCATTTCATATGCACCGTAATTAACACTAGACAAAAACGTGATGAAACACCAGAGCTATACTTTTAGGCCTGGAAATTGAGTATCCAACTGAATTATACGTTGAATCTGCCTCGTTATCAGTATTTCCGGTAGATACAGGTTGGCGAAATGTTTTTCTGAAGGATGGTTGCAAATGAAATTATCTGATGTTTGTTTCAGTCCACCGTCCATCAGGGACGGTGTAAAAATGGGCCTTGTTTCACTTCATGGTGGACAACCTTCCGAGGATAAATCCGTTTACTTTGCTGCATTCTTTATAAATCCAATGAAGTCCCGTAACGTCCATACAGGAGCACTACAAACAAACAGGTTAACACAAGCCACCTGTTTATCACTTGAGGACGCTCTGTAAACAATTTCACGGTAAACGTAAAACCAGCTATTTTATATGGTCACCAATGTTGGGATGCAGACAAACCAATAAGTGCGGCAGTTCACAAATGTGAATACTCAGCGAAGTTCAGCAATTGAGCCAACTAATTCTGATCCTAATTCTCTCCAACATTAGGATCACTGTATCACGTGGCCGTGAACTCTGTCGACTTACCTGGCCATTTCGTTATTCCATATCATGGGTGTGTCAGGGTATGTCGTTTTCTAGTGGCCTCCCCTAGATCGAGATATACGTTCAGTCCCTAAGCTTTTAGAAGACCAAAGTATCTCATCCGACTTTGAATCCGCTGCTTTTACCGTAATTTTCGTACATTCTGTTCTCTCTACGCACCACAGAAACAATCACTGATTGATAACTGTGGCCCCAAACATTCCATCTCTGGTGACATTGGCAGCGTCGAGATATGGCAAACACTCGATAGCTTGCAATACGTAAGCACGAGAATACAGAACGGGCTACTAGAGGAAAAAATTCAACCGGGTCTGGTATTTTAGGAGTACAACGAGACGGCTTAGAACAATTTTAGAAAACACTGCACAAAAGTAGGTCACGCCGAGAAACCCACTCACCAAGTGGCATGAGACGGAATTGCGGGGACAGAACACGTCGAAACGTTGAATAAGATTAACGAACCAAACTTGAGCGAAAATGCCCTTGCCAGCCCCACCAGTTCATGGGAACTCCCCACAAATTTTCACTCTAGCTTCGATGAGTAACTCGGTGGCAACAATTCGAAAGAAAACGAACAGTGCAGTACTCCACGCATTGTCACGATGAACAAAGAAGAATGTGTACAGTCGACAATCGTCCTACGTGTAGCACGCGGAACGGAGAAGTGAGGATTTTTCACACTATCGGAAATGGGACATGAAAATTGGTTAACCAAATATGCCTCAACAGGAAGTGCTGAGTTTCACAACAGAATACCAACAAAAGGTTAGCCATTTCAAGAGGTTACTACAATACTGTTTTTTAAGACTGGAGGCCTCTAGGCATTTAAGTTGATCGCAACCTCATTCAAATTGGGTTTCAGCAGTAACAGTACCGATTGTTCTGGACATGACGGTAACCTCCAAGCCCACCGACAAGGTTTCCTCCTGCGATTTAAGTCATACAGTTGAAGTGTTACTGATACGCTTGTCCGGATTTCTGGAATACGGGGATATAGTGGCTTCAGTCGATAGTGAAATAGTATTCATCTTTCTCAGCTTTTTTCCGATAAAGACAACTAGACAGAAATGGGATCTAATAAAAATATATATACTCAGGATGTTAGCAGCCGGTAGTAATCGGGAATAGACTAGTTTTAGATCGGCGAAATTTAGTCTTTGATTTCAATTGAGTCTCAGATATTCGCCTCAAATTAGGTAATCGATTTTACTTAGCTATGGAACCGCGTGAGGAGGACGTAACCATCACCGCACGGTTTGACAACCGAACACTTGCAGAAGGCATCCCAATATGGCGGGCCGATTTACGGTACACCTTTGGGAGGTTAGAATCACTTACTAACATTTTCTCTTCCTTGCTCAACTGATCGAAACCGTATGACCTGGTGACGGAACTCTTTCTCTCAACACCACAGTGTGTCATCTGGGAGTCTGCTTTGGAATCCGGATCAACCAGATCCCATTCATCACATCCGCGTTCTTTGTCACCGTCGATGCGCTTGGCTGATACGTATTAATTGCACTAATTTTGCTGCCCTAACAGATGAGAGGCAAAGGGAATGTCCACGATATCTCACGCTAGGCGACGACTACTGACCTCCGTCAGACAATTCACTTCTGTCGAGCTCTGCCACTAAAGTCAACCGCCTTTATCTCTAACGATACCGATATTGAATGACCAGAGAGTTTCAGATCTTTTTGTCCAGACTGACATCTCCAGTTGCAAAATATGATACAGATAACTCCCAAAGTGGCGCCGCCAACAACTAAGCTGAAGGTTGGAGAAACGAGCAAACAACAGTATTGCACACTTTGGCGGAATACATCACAAAATTATAAATCAAGCCTTCAACATCTTCATTCTTGTTCAGATGTGTGAATGAAGTGTCGGATGGTGCATGGGTATTCCACCTGGCGGTCGAGGACTCGCGGTCCTCGTCCTGTCACTGTCACTTACAAAACCTTCCAGTAGCCCGAAATTCTTTTCCATTTCTTCTCCAAATCAGCGTTCAGGCCCGGTAAGTGAGATACACAAGAAAGATTACTCATGACCTATATACCCAACTTGTTTTGACGGCTTCAGCCAAAAGATCTTGGAACTTTCATCCCTGGGGCTATCAGATAATCGCCTCTCGTTAACATTCACGCAGGGCTGTTTAGAAAATTTCACAGTCTGTTATGTTTCTCGAGCAGTCATTTTGGTTGGGCACCAGGCGAAACTCTAGGTTAATACATCCTCTGGGGGTACTGCACAACTAAGGTCCAGCAAACGTAGGTCCACGAACCAAGTCTAGAAACCTCGCACTTTTCTACATTCTGAGCACTTACACACGTTCCGCCGGTTTAATCAAGAATACATACATCTGTGCGCGGATCTTTTAAAGGTATCCCGAATCCTTAATGACATCGTGCACTGAAATGGATGGGTCTTCACTAACAGGTACCTCTTACCTCATTGGACGTCCAGTGAATGTATTTGACAACGGTGGCAATCAAACTGTTATGCCGACGTGGCGGATTTACCTAGTGCAGAACATAGTGGACGTTCCCCCAAAATAAATTGCTCTCAAGAGGAATCGGAAGCACACATGCTTTTCTACAGGTTGCCTTATTATGACTGTAACTTACTTCACGTGGCACCGTAGGCGATCACTTGTTGATCTGCTGAACTGTCAGAAGATTGATCTGCTTCAGAAATCCCAATGCATTTGCAACGACGGATAAAGCGATCCTGAAGAAGCGTTTGAAACGTTGCGTTCATTCGTAGAACCGGCATTTCAAAGTGGATAAAAAGTACCTGAGGAAGTCCGAACGGCTAACCTTCACGATGGATGGTGATATGAAAGGTGCCAGCCATGCGAGCAAGATAAAAGGGCCCGACGTTTTTGACGTGGGCGTTTGCGTGTGGACGTAATCGAGAAGCACAAATTTTCGCACAACTTCGCCGATGTACCAGGAACTGCGTGCACGCATAACGAATGGCTTTATGTGGTGGGCCAACCGTTAACGCTGGATAACTCACGTGCTCATGCGTTCATCGGGGCTGAGCTCTTCGCAGAAACGATCGTTTGGTCGCGGGCTACCTGTCTCAGTCTGCGGTGCGAGACACCTCGCTCAATTCGTTTGGAGAGAAAACTGGGACATAAACGGAAAGAGGTATTCCCTGACACTGCGTAAACGTTATATGTTTGGGAGCTAGTATATATGAATCACGATTGCATCTCACTGATTGATTAATTATTTTGAGTTTGTGGGCGAATGTTTATGTTGTTAAGTGCCGGCAACTATGTGAGATTTATTTCTGCACACGTGCATAAAAGGACAACTGTTACACACTGGTTGGTCACTAATCGTGCGTACGTTGAATTGAAGTGGAAGAAGCAAAACAGTTTGCACAACAAGGTTTACGGAGAATGTTTCTGAACTAGCTGAAAACGAATTACTCTATAAGCGCTGCCCTCACGTATTGTTTAAATAAGCACAGGCGTCACTTTTCTTGGTTTTTTTCTCAGTTTGTTACCCTACAGTGTCCGCCAACCCGAATTCACTTTACATTTATCCACCCATCTCCTTTTTTCAGTTTTATTCCCGGTGCCCACCTCACACACTGATGAGTGTTATATGCTCCTGTTTGTTGTGGGACACGACTACTGCCAGCTTGCCGAATATGCCACATACGGAAAACAGATGATCCGGTGCCAAGGATATGGCGATGACAAAGTGGTTTAATCTAGAGTTACTACAATGCTTGCGCGATCTTGCGTGATCTTAGTCGGCGGTCATTACAAGTGATATAACTAAATCGGAAAAACCACCCTTATCCGGCCCTTGCAGCCTTGAATTTTTAGGGGGAACGAAATGGTTTGAAACATGTGCATAGAGCTACGACTCTGGCAAATACTAAAAAGCGATCCTTGTGTTAACTTTGATGCGTCTTCGGGGTGTGGTTAATAACCATCTTGATCTTTTCTGCCACTTTGGTGTGGTGGTAAGGCTCGTGTGCTGTCTTCATGCGGCGGGCTGTGCCGATGAATATCTCAGGCCTTCCAGGCCCAACCACGTGATACTGGCCAACTGAGAGCAACCAGAGGAAAAGTAGTTCTATTCGTGGGTTATAATATTGCACTAACTGCTTAGACAAGTATCTGTCATTATACAGCGCAATTATAGTCATAGCTGCAGCACTGCTATCTACCAGTAAAAGCAGAGAACTAGAAAAAATACTCGTGAAGAAAGAGCACGACGGCAGCCCAAATTTTGTCCATGATGGCTGACGCTTTGTCCTGTACGATCGAAAAATCGGCACAAATACTTAGAAGCTTGATTTAGCTTACGACACAATCCCTGAGCGCAGAATTGATCGAATGAGTCTTCAGCGCCGTATTCACTGCACCTGCGGGATGGGTTAACCACTTACTGCCAGGTGGGTAAGTATTTTGAGTTACTGGCAAACAGTAAGGTTCCCCGAAGAAAACGCTCCTGTCACGTGTAGACAAAACCAGCAAGCACGCACGACTTGCATTTGAATTGTGTAACGGGGCGTGTTGCTCTGTTGTTGGCACCGTTTTAGTTTACGTCTTCGTGAGTTGCGTGCATGGTTTACAGGGCCTTTGGCTCATGCTTGTTTGTATTGTTTCCTTTTAGAGGACTGTTGCTTGAACCCGTGCTTCAGAAGAACACTGTTTCCCGGTTCCTTCGCGTTACCCCACGGTTGGTCCGCGATTATTACCAGCATTCAAAGCGGAATCGGCCAGACAGCATGCTACACTTCATCTTGTTGCCTCGAAGGTCAAAATGTTGGATCGGAGACTCAAACCGAGGTTTCACCTGCCGACGTGAGACCCATGCGTGAGCTCAAATCGTTGTCCATCTGGACATATATGCTTACGCTGCTAGTTCAGTGCAACATCAGGCAGCCGGGACGTCCCATCACACTTATTACCGCGGAGCTGGCCTGCTATGGCAGAGATGCTGCGAGCTTGAGTGAGACATGGATTGTAGATCAAGGTGAGTCACCAGAAAAGGTTGCTGCGTGCAGCTCCTACTAGACAGCTTGTCCAGCAGAAGGTGGTCGATAGCATATTGCCCGTCTGGTGGTAGCTGGCACAGCCAACTCTTTGGTGACGGAGCAGCCGCACGGAATTATCCCTCCAACCACGTTTCCACTTTTGTGATCCATCCGAGGCTAGTCTTTCACACTTCTTAGTGTTAATGTCGTAGTTAGCTGTCACCCTTATGATTAAAAGAGGTAGTTCTGCGATCAGCTGCTAAACACTGCCCGCTGACCAATGGTGGGTGACCGGCTGTTTTTTCTAGGTGGCTCCCGCCTGTGAGTTCAGTGTAAATCATTAGCATAGGTGGGAGGTCTCGAACCACACAGCGCTGGTTCAGTCATCGGACGCGATGAACACCCCACCCACGTGTGCGATACTCACGAGTAAGCGATGGTGATCGTCCGATTACAATGGAATTACAGCGCTGTCTTCCTGTACCAACCCACAATGAAGTCATCATCATTTGGTTGATTACGTGCTTGTAAGCAGCGTGACGTTGTCGCGGTGCTTCCCACGAGAGCAATGCACGGGACTGAGGGGAGCGCGACTTACGTGCTGGTCACGTTAAACTCTTATGAATTTAAATGGCCGCTATTATGGAGCATTGTTGTCTTAATTCAAACCCTATTTAGTTAATGGTTGAGAGTAGTGGTGATATTTGCTGTCAGGAGCTTGGGTGACAGCGTTGAAGTTGACAGTAACACGGATGACCGCCCGTCACATAAAGACGACGTCTCGCCGCTTCAGGCTGACTACATACCTGGGCGATATGTATGCGTCTGCTCGCATATGATGATGCGCGGCTGACGCACAGCGTAGGCGAACTTTGCAGGCTGTCACAGATTTCGCAGCCGCAGCATCCCAATCTGGTTGATATATCCACTCAATAAAGATTTTTTCTGGCATTCTCCAAACGTAGGTACTCTGCCCGCACCCGTAATCCTCATCATTACGGCATATTTGACAGTTGCGCAGACTTCTGATGTGCGAATAACAATCTGTCGACCGGTCCTTCTGTGAACCACCAGCTACAAGCCCGTGTGGCTAAAGCTAGCACTGATTATAGAGGTCTCAGAAGATATGTATAGAAAGAACACGGCCTGAAGATGAACATGAGGCTGCTTGCTTACTGGTCATCACTGTGCTTGTGCCGCTCTATGGCAGTAAAACTCGAGTACAGCAAACAAAACTTGTCTTATCTGGGCATATTTCGTGTGTGGTACCTAAGACAAACACTAAATATCCGGTGGTTAGAAATGGTTTCAAACGTTAAGGCACACAGAATAGCGTAGACAGATAAAATTGAATCCAAGCTGAATTTCATTTAGATTCGTAAGCTCGGCCAAGCCCGTCGGCAATGCGACGCCCACATTTAGAAACAGTTGCTGTACGGGCAACCAAAAACACGCAAACTAAACCCTGATGGTCAGACACGGCGGTAAAAAGGTGTGATCCGGCCAAGCCTTTCGTGTTGTAGTATCAGTTTCATATATTGAAGGTGTTTAGTACTGAACCAGGCGGCACGGAGGAATATGATTCAGTCGACGGTTCCATGGGTTCTTATTGCGCGGCCATGAATTGAGGCGCGCGGTACGCAAAAGGATGACCGCTGCCATCAGTCTTGTTGACATGACCATTTGACATTGCGATGTATGTGATCGAAAATGCCCTGGCTGTCACGGCTTTGTAGATAATCAAATTACTCGTAGTATACCGTCGACAAATAGACAGCGATCACGCAGGGTCCGAGTAGGCTGTGTAATATTTTTTCCTTCGTCTGAATCGGCCAAATGCGCAATATTCCAGGAAAAAGTTCAGCAAGGCTCAGCGGTATATCAACAACCTGAAAGGGTCAACACAAAATTGAACCGTATTGCTGTAGTATTGTTGAACAAACTGGTGGAGTGAAAAATTAGACAAACTCAACAGTTTTTGCTGACAGATCGTCTCCGGAAAATAGATTACAGTTTGATGTCGAACAGGCTGAAGAAGTGACACACAATATGACATCTACACCCAACTGAGCTTTTCTGAGCAGTCAGGATGTTCGAAAACAACGCAAACTAGCCGGGCTGCAGGAAGGTGATGAGTGCACCACTGAAACGGAGTACAATAACAGGCAGCCAACTATTCGCACTACTATTTAAACAACGCGGTTAAACAAAAACATCCGGACCAAGGTATAGTTAAAATGTACAGGGGTAAACAATTCGAAGGGATAGTGGTGGACTGGATTTTAACTGGACTAATTTCGGTGAGTCGATATATGGCCTACCACCGCTTCTTGGCAGCTTACTCGCCCCTCTCTTCAGGAACCCAAGTAACTGCAGCCTCTTGCGATTCTTATTTTTCAGCTCCGAACACTATGTGACAAACAGTTGGTTCGTTTGCCAGTTCACCCTCAACTTCAGTTTTCCGCTTATCCTTTAAAGGGTGCATTATATGTACTTATACTGGATCACTTCTTGTCTTATGTTTTCTGTAGTTTCCCCTCAGTTAGTATATTGTTACTGTAGTCAGTCTGTTTATTTTCTGTGGAATGTGAATTTCACCTTCCTACTAGCCTGAGGGCTGGGTAGCCAGCAATGATAAGTTGGACACAAGGGCCTAGATCCCACACACCCTGGCCCTCTTCTTTCTGGGTTAAACTGCATAGTTTTATGTGGGTGTAGCCGCATTCAGTTCAGCACGTGTCGCCTGTAGCGACTGTTTTGCTCAGGTGTCCGCGGGCTCAGGCCACCGTGACAGGCTAATCCGAAACGAATGTTGCCAATCATAGTTGGCCTTCCGTTTCTTCCCTAAGAGAGAACCAGTCCGATGGAGGTTTGCTGCCGCTGAACACGAAGGGCCTACCCACCAGATTGCTGTCTTTGATGTTCTTGTTGTGAGATTCCTCTTCTTTCCCTGTGCTTTCATGCCCCCGAAATGTTTGCGATTTTTTTGGATTACTGTCAAGTTTCTAGAAACCGTCTGCTTGACAGCAGGGAAACCAGGCCATTACTTCATGTGCATTTGCACAGAACACAACAGGCTTACAGTATTGTACATGGGGCTCAAACGGGATTCTGGTAGTTTACTGGACGTATTCAGATTGAGTGTGAGCCAATTAAAGCAAACTAACAAATCGATGATCCCAGGCACGCAAATTTGTACGAATGCTTGTGTGTAGTGCCGTTCCGTATGGTGATTATGTATGCGCTGGTTTTAGGTATATCATCAGCATGTCTTCTGACAGGTTTCGATACGCATATGATGTAATAAAAATACGGGCAACAGTTTTCTAAAAAGGCAGTAGGATTTGTGTTCTCTTCGCTTGTAGTGAAGAAGCAGCGGTGCACCAGATACTGGAGTGGAAGAATCCCGAAGTCAAAGCATCGAAGACCTCGTGTCTGTGGACACAGAAGGCTAATCCTCCTGGCTTCTGACAGCCACCAGCCCTGTGAGTTGGCTAGAATTTAAACAGAATAAACTAAACATGTGTACAACAGTTGAGTAGCCTATATTAACAACCGCAGTTTAATGGACGACACACCAAGTGGCTTTCCGTACATGGGCGTTAATCAGATATAATATACGAAAGTGAATAAAATAGAAGAGAGTTCAGTAGTCGTAATATACAGGTGGTCTGCTACAGCACTAGAACAGACACCAAACACGGAGTACAATCTAGGAAGGCTAGAGCCAGACCGTCAGTGAATGAGTAAACTAACAACGCGTGGTTTTCGGATCCACTCCTTGGGGTCACTTGAAGCGACCACATACAACCGGACAGCGAACATCGTGCGAACGTTTTTAGTAACCTCCGTTCACTATGCAACTATGAAATTTAGAGCTACCCAACATATTATCCTGCGGTGAAAATCCACTTGATTCACTGATTATCCAACCCCTGACAAACGGCCAATCCAAATATCGCGTTAAAGATACAACATCAGGATTGGATGAACGGTCTCAGTGTTGTGCCTTTCGTTATTCGCCAATTCATCTGTTCCCTATTCCACCAATCAACATACAGTTTATGATGTTGCATGTGCTAATGAGATCAGCCAGTGACAGGCTGTGATTTGTCTAATACTGTTGTACATCCATAAATTCGGCGTCTTAATTCATGAATAACAATTGCTTAGTGCTACCAGTACCAGGTCTTCTCCCTATTACTTGCGTGAAAGGTTTCAATTCAAATACGATTCTCAGGGCTATTTGAAGTCCCTAATTCTGAGTATCACAAATTGGCGTCGCGGAATGGAACTGCCTGCAACTGAGCAATTAAATCTTCATGCCGGTACGAGTGGAATCGAGGAATGGGTCGAACGATTTGAACTGTGATGCAGCATTCGGCGTGGTGTGAAGAAGGAAAACCAATAAGCTTTCTTCGTTACCGCTGGTGGTCGTGAATTTTACGATTCCTATGGCTATTCGAATTTCTAATTCCGAGTGACACATATACTCAGGCGGAAAATCAAAATCTCCTGGTCACCACAACACCATTGTTTTTTCCGTGAATATTCAACGTTCTTCAGAGCTGCTGGTGAATAACACAATCGATTTTAGACTGATGTTTCATCCCCATGTAGGGATAAGTGAAACTCACGGCAACGCATACACTTTAGGAAAGTTGCGGAGATCACTTGCAGTTGACACATCTTTTGGCTCTGTAGCGATTAAACGACTAGGCGATTACTACACGTGTTCCAGGCAGCAGGCCCTAGGTGGCCAGATCCGGTCGGATTGTCCTATTTTTTGTC
Source organism: Paragonimus westermani (assembly GCA_008508345.1). NCBI lineage: Eukaryota > Metazoa > Platyhelminthes > Trematoda > Plagiorchiida > Troglotrematidae > Paragonimus > Paragonimus westermani. The sequence goes on from QNGE01000848.1 coordinate 69,445, forward strand.
AAGCAGGCGTATGTTCCCTTGAAAAGCAGTCACTGAAAGCAAGGTTTAGGATCACTCTTGGAGAGTACAACTGCCACCATCAGCGTTAGTTTACTGACCTGGTTAGCTTGAGTAGGAAGCTGAGAGTGCTGTAATACGGTTTCCACAGTCGGAGTCGGCGACATTGAAAGGATGGCCGTCCTAGCGTTCATTGATCTTTTACAGAAATAGCTGTTGTTTTGTCAACCGTCATCACTCCTCGCGCTGAGGAAATTTCTTATAAGATACTTTTCCAAAAAGTGTGAGATAAATGGCAGCGGAGTCGTCGAAATCCGATTGTAGAGAAACCAAGAATTTCAGTACCTCTTCGCGACATTTCTTCGGCTCGTGACAGTAGGATAGCCGATCTCTCTACACGCCCAAGTGCGTACGTGTTTTTATAGTGGAACTCCTAATGATGGTAACTTGAGAACCCACTAACAAATAAAAACCTCTCGACGATAGCCAATGAAAAAGTTGTCGGTGGTTTGGGTCCTTATTATTGGGAGTGATGTAGAGCTTAACGCGGTAGCGTTTTGTGTTCTGTCCTGTTCAAATGTGTTGTCACCTGTTCCGGTACTGGTCCAGTCGCATCGTGCGTGCTCGTGTATCAACCGCACCGATTCATATCTAGTTGGAGCGTTTCAATTGGCTCAGTGTGCAGATGGTGTTTGCGCGCGTGCGTGCGTTAGGATATGGGAGAGGGTTTTAAGGACGACAAATGTGTAAACGTGCATATGCGGGTTAAGGCAATGAGCGTCACCTTGATTAGATGGCTTGACACGCAATGGGCCGCACGACAGTTCAGAACGAATTCTGCACTTTCTAAAACCGGTTTGTAAGTCTAGGTTGACATGCTCAAATAGGATTCATGCACTATTCACACAGTGTTTAAAACACTACCGTATTTGCGTCGGGGAAAGCTCTTCATGTCACCCTCACAATTGGCAGCCCATTTTTGTAACCTCACCGTAATTACACACGGATGATAAATTGAGCAACCCTCGAAAGCCCGGAGATTTCTCCAGATCGACTTTCGTGATATCTGTTGTGCCAAGTGTATCAGGACTCACAAAGCGCGGCCAGAATCTCCCCAGTGGGAGATGTGTGCATAATTTCTGCGACTCAAGGGGTCAGCAATCGTTTGACCACCGCCCAACAGTATGAGGACCAATTCTTAATGCACGAGGTTCATCGGAGTTCCAGATTTTTAATTCATTGACGCACAAAAAAGCCTTGCTGTGTATGCAGTAAAGAGAGTCGTTGATAAAGACATGAAATAACACAGGACCTTGTACTGACCATTGATGAACCTCCGTAGAACTTGTACAGATAAAGACGAATGTTCTGATATGGTTTCAACTACAAAGTTTCCACCGCCCGGGAAAAAGCAATCCAGCAAGGTACCTGAGCTGAGGTGTCACAAGCTTATATTTTTTGTCTCATTAGGGTGTGTGGAATACGGTCAAAATCCTAAGCGAAGTCAGAGGATGTAGTGTCTGGGATGCAGTCCTCGTCTTTTGACTCCGTCAGGCTGTTCAGAAAGATTAACATACTTGTTATGCATGACAGGTTAAGAGGAAGGTCAGCCAAATGGAAGAGAAGAAATCGTTCGATAGAAAGCGTATGACGGCGCCCATCTTGACTGAATGCTCCAGAATAGTGCAATGAACGTTGTTACGGCTGATGAGCCAGTTGTTTGCTGAAGAGTGCCAGCCACCTTCCATAAAACTGGATGTAACTTTCGCTACTTTTCAGGCGCTGGGAAGAACGGCAGCCAACAGTGTTAGGTCAAACGGCTTGTAAGGGGTTCTGCCAGATTATCGGCTGAGTATTTGAAATTTCGGGAGCTTTTCGGGACTCATTGTCCTGTGTGCATCAACCCTTAATAAAAAGTCTTTAGCATCTGATAAAGAAAACTAAGGGGATAGGGGTGGTTGCCAAAGGCTCGGTAGTGGCTGAGCAAGGCACCCGTTCGGCATTGCAGTGTTGTAGACTGCTGAAAAGTGCTGCCTAAATAACTCAGCCACAACTATATTGTCAGAAGTAGCTGCCTCGTCAGGCAGTCACGAAGAAACGGCTGTATGTTTGTTAGTTCCTACCGGGCGCATGTGCGTCAATAAGATGTTTGGTTTTCGCGAACTTTTTGGAGGATATTTTTGCACCAGTTTAGCGTGTTCGCGGATCCTCCGCCTATTTCAAACAGTGTGGGGAGCACCTAAGTCCTTCAGGCTTCCTGTAAGCATATGCTCAGAAGCTAACTGGGGATGATCACCAATAAAACGATGTTTTACGCGGAAGCGGTAAGAGAAGGTAGATAGTTTGTCCGATACTAATAGCTCATCTGCCCCCTAAATTGCGCTTTAAAACGTCTGACGGCTCTTGCCCAAAGAGTCATATTCAATAAAGATTGGTCCAAGATAGCTTCTTGTGTCAGTAAAAACGGTCTATATTCAAGTTGACCATCACTCATATTTGATCGTAGCGTTTGCATTCAGATAGATTTTCCAGCCAGCCTCTATCGATAAGAAGCACTAGACTCGAGTTATGCTCTCAGTAGAGCCCGTCAGTAGTGCATATCCTTGTCGCAGCCGGGATTTGCACTCCGGCCATCCTAATCATGAGGCAACCGCATTAACCACTGCGTCATTGACATCGCATTAGGCACGACTGAATTATCAAAGACGGTCTAGTTGAAATTTCGAACGGCGGACATTTTCTTGGTTTATGTATCCGGCGACAGGTAAAATCATACGTGAGCAGACAGTTGTTACTCTGTCTAGGCATTTGCTTGATGACCACTCCGCCTATCAGATGGCTTCCAGTGATGATGACAAGGCCTTACAGACAGGAGTCTGACCCAAACGATACCAAATGGGGGCGCTGACAAGCGTCAGCATCGATATGGAGGTCAAAAATCTCATTTCACAATCCCAATAAAAGGATGATGCCCATTGTGTGCATCAAAATCACCCGTAATAAACCAATGATAAAAAACGCTGTAACTCTGGGAGTTTTTTCAAAGTTTCAGATGGGGGGGAAACGATAGGTATCTCCTGCTAAGAGTAATTCATGGCCTCCAACGATAGCTGAGGCCAAGGGGCGCTACATTCATCAGGGAACTGATATTCTTAAAACTGCGAGTGTCGGGAGACTCCTCATTGGGAAACCGGCAGAGCACCCCACTTTTCCTTGAACGGAATCAGTTCGGTGAAATGAGCCCTCAGGACATTTATCCAGTTGTCATTGATAACACTTGTCGGTCAGGTCGCCGTAAGAACAAAGACACGCGGTTGGGCAGTATGAAGCGGCTTTGCTATTTTCGGCAATTTTTTGAGGTGACACAAGAAGGATGCACATATGCACTTGAGAGCTACTTTGTCGCTTGCCTAACATGAAAGGAGGAAAATAAATTACGAGGAAGGGCTTGGTAGGTAAGAACTAAAACTTAGGAGGGTACCGTGGACGGCAGTAAGGTCGGACTCGGTATGCTTCATCGAGTTGCTCTGACAGCCCTCCCTTTTTGTCCGCAGGTGCAAAATCAACGCTCGCGCGTACATCAGCTATACAACGCGACGCCTGACCAGCATCCTTGGCTTCAAAATTGCGGCCTCTGTGGTCCTGTCAAGTTTCGCCTCTGTGTAGGTGTTTTGGAAGTTTTCTCACCTGGGTTATTTGGCTGTTTCTGCTGACGGGACGAGGCTTTATAGGAGGCCATATGAGCAGTGCCGTGGGGTCATCCGTAGAAATGGCCAATGGAGTGTGCTAGCGGTAAAGTTTAGCAGCCGGTATTGAACCGTTCGGTAAAAATCCATTTAAAAATCCAATTCAAGCGTAACAAGGGGACCTAATGAACGCCTTTTTTGGTATTAAAAAGAGGGGAAGATAATTCATCTTTGATGCTGTTCGTTGAAAAGGTGCCGCAGAAACTGGATTCATCACGGCACTAATTAGAATGGTGTGTACGAAAGTTAACTCTGTCACCTCAAATTTAAAAATTCCCCGAAGACCGAACAAAAATGTGTCCACTCAACGAGACCAGCAATTAAGTGCAGCTCACTAATGGGGGACGATGAAACGGAATTGGCCCCAATCAAGCAAATCGTCATTGGTTGGGTCGGGACAAAACGACTCTTTGAAGGCTCAGAAAGGTGGGACTCATAAGTCACTCAGGAAACCTGGAAGAAAGCTGTCCAATTTTGACATCTAGAAACTTACGAGGCTCAGAGTGACTAAGAGTAAGGGAAACGGTAGCAGCAGCTGAAGTAAGAATAAGGGTGGCCGGTGCAGTTTATTCAAGAAAGGTAGTAAAACGTAGGACCATCTCAGTGCCGACCAGGCCGAACGTAGCCATCGCAAAAATAAATCAACTGACCTTGACAGAATTAATAAGCGCCGTATAACGAAGGATTCTAGCATGTTCCTCCAACTTCCTACACGCCTTCCCTGCAACATGCTGGAACTTGGAGAAGATATCTTGCTTGGCTCAGCAACTGATTTTCATGAGTCAACTAAGTGAACAGTTCCCCAATAAACACAGCCGTCCAAGAAAATGCGCTTCGCTTAAACGTTTCAGAATAACCATTCCACACCTTGGATCTCATTTTTATAAAAGCATCTTCTCTGTTACCGTGTCCGTCTCGGAACAGTTTCCAGGAAGTGATCAAAACGTAGTCAACCTCAAGTTTGACTTAAAACCTATAAAAGAGTCCACCACCATACATTACCTCTGAATGCAATTCGTCGACTGAACCTGTTCACCTCGCTGCTGAGACCTTTGACGTGGAACACATTTTTATGGTCGATGACTCTAGTACCGCAACCGAAGTGGTTAATGAACACTTCGCGTTTCGCCTGAACATCTTAGCTCCGCACAGATCAGAACGTCGCGGTGTGTGCTGTAAAGGCAGAAGTCTCACTCTAAAGGAGTAAGGTAAGCCCAAAAGTCTTGAATCACGGCACCAAAAGCACGCGACCTCTCTCTTATCAAACAAATGCATAAAGTTCTCAATGGTATGGAATATAGAACCGAGCTGCTCCACATAAATGAAGAAGAACGTGCGTTTAACGGCATGGAGAGGGTCTCAGGGTGGATAACACTGGAGGGACGCAGGAACTATGAGAGTGGTTCTAACGTCCCAGTAGTGACGCTACAGAACAAAACTACCGTAGGGGGATTTCTAACGACCTGAAAGGTCTTTAATTCACATTTTGCTGCTTATTTCAACACTGAAGGAAGTGTATTGCCTCCGTCTCTCCCGGTATTCACGGGTAAATTCGCAGGCCATATCTCTGTTGACGCAGTATACATAGCTATCACTAAGCCATAATCAAACCTCCTTATCTGCATGGACCTGACGGCATTCACCCCGTTGCTCTAAAACACTGGGGGGAAGACCTTTCTCTACTTCCGCTCAATGCTTATACACTTTTTTAACATCAGGTTCCTTCCCTGTGCAGTGAAAAATTGCAACAGTTATGTCCTGTTGTGACATAACTAGACGTCAGCAACTATCGTTCCATTAACCACACCTGCATTTATTCTGGCGTGGTGGAAAGGCCAAGGAAATGTCGCATGGTCGGATTCTCATTGTCAGAAGGTCTTGTAAATCATTCTCAACATGGGTTGCTGAGGAAACGTTGTTGTACAAAGTGACAACTGGAATTTTTCAACCATGTCACATAAACTGCCGACACAAGAGGTACGATTATCATTACGCTGATAGACATGGAAAAAGGTTTCGATCATGTGTCTCGTAAGAGTCTCCCGACCAAAATAGCACGGTTGTTGATTTTGTCAAGGTTTGTTGCGCTACTTTGAGATTGCTGAGGTTTGCTCGATGTTTAAAGGTGACCCTACGCTTTACTCTCTTCCCCAAATGAGATACATTACTCATCCCTGTTGTTACGCAACCTACTTTGACAGTTTCCCTTACCCCTATTTAGTCCGAGCCCTGTAAACTTCCAAGTACCGGAATTAGACATTTTTCTTCCACATTTTTTCTTAACTAACTAATGATTCCTGTCATTTCTCGATGCACGGACAGTCGTTTTACTCTGACCAAACCAATGACCATTTGTTTGAGTGAGCTCGACCGATTTTATCGTCCACCATTGTTGATCGGTGCCTGGTTGTCGATTTGTTGTGCAGGCACTTTCTTTCTTTGATTCCTGAGGATTTTCACATTTGAGGTGAGAGACTCAATTTTCTTGTACAATGATTCAATTAGAACCGTATTAAATCCAGTTATTACGAGCGCCTTCTCGTTAACCGTTTCGAGGATAGGTTAACATTGTTGTTGAATATTGAGAGGCATTTACTGGACCAACAGATTACGCGTAACTCGGTGTGGACTTGAATCGTTGGCAAACGATTCAATAAAGATTGTCACGTACCGGAAGGCAAAATGAAGCTGGACGATCACAGAATGTCAACTGCCAACTCAGTGCGCGACCTGGGTGTATGCTACTCTAAATCAGTTTTTGCAAAAACACTTCCTTCCTGATAGCGGAGACTGAACGGACAATGGGCTACATTAAGCATTCGTTTTTCTTTCCTGCTGCTGGATTACACCTTTACAAACTAAATAAATAAATAAATATATTTCTCAACGCATATGTGAGAAGTACGCTGGGTTATGCGCGATCACTGCAGATAATTACAAACGATACAAAGCGGATACTTAAACGGTAGCACAAACGTGAAGCATGCTGTCAAGAACGATGTGGTCGAAGACCGAACGATTGTAGTCTATGAAACTTTGACGCACGTAACAGGAAAGGAGATAGTACGCTCGTTTCACAAATGGGATGTTACATTAATTTACATTTAACATGGTTGTGAGGGGGTCGATTGTTTAACCAGTTCAAGGTAACGCTGGGGGGAACGTCCAAATGCATCTCCGAAGTGTTTCGCCATTAGAAGTAAAATTAGCGTCCGAAAAAGTATTGAGATAGTTTGACTTTGGCGAGGCAGGACGGGAAATCTTGAAATACAGCAAACGATTGGGCAGACTTCGACGCAAGATTTCATCGACTGCTCGGAAACGTTAAAACGTTGAACGTCTCGTGAGCCGTTCAGCCAAGATGAAGTTCCGTGCGTCCATTTGTCGCAGAAATATGTTCTCGCACAATGGACATTTATGGGGATCACGAAAGGAATATAATTTCACACGTTACCATGACAAACAATGTGTACGCGAAATTTTTCGAAAGAGGATTCATGTGGTAATATTATTTTTGTTACGATTATTGGAATACATAACCCTGTCTACTGGTTGTTGTGGAAGTTTGCTGTGCACTGAGGGTTTATTCAAGCAAACAGAGTGTTGAGTCGACGGTTTAGAAGGCCGCATGAACTGTGCTTGTGATAACCAAAGCTCACATGACGTCGTTCTGATGGACTTGTTAATAAGCGCCAATTTCTCATTTATTATCCATCTGGGCAATGTATGTACATGAATAAACGCATAGCAATGAAATATTGTTGAGCTGCAAACGGTTTAGTGAGCGTGCATTAAGCCAAACGTTAATGGTCGTGGGAGTAAACCATATAACAAACAGTTCCAAGCAGGCTCTTTTCGAGGGGAGTTAGACGGCGGGGTGGTTATCCACGTAATACGCATCTGACGGCTAAATGTTTCTCAGACCACACTCAGAAAGGTCATCAGGGGATACACAGCGTTGGAAGGTAGACATTGTATTTGTTAAGGTAAGATAACTGTCCGAACCTTTCTTGAAACGCTGCATGTTGGTGCTGGCTCTGACTTCATTTAGAAGTTTATTTTGAACGTGGGAATACCTCACATTTTTCGGGAATATCAGAGTTGGCAAGTTGGAACCCTTACTTCCTAGACTGTATGGAGGACTGTGTTGTAAGTGGACGGTGAACGCTGTGGTAATCGCATCCGGATGTATGAGTTTATACAGCAATGTCAAGTTCAACTTCAGTCTGCGCACCTAAAGTGGATCAATACCAAGTTTTCCACAACGTTGTCTATAAGTGAAAGAACAAGAATATCCTAATAAAGTTTTGGTAAACGTTTGCTGAAGATTTCTTAACACAGACCTATAAGACTTGCGTAGATGGCAGTGAATGAAGGTGAAATATTCGATTTGAAGCCGAGCACACATTTTGTAAGGCGTCAGCTTTGCGGCTTGTAGATTGATCGTCTTTTTGATACAGCATGTTGTTGTTTTGATTCTTCCTACCTGGAAGCATGCTTGTTCAGAGAAATTAAAGGAGTTTTGGTACCGTATTCCTAGACCTCCGTCCGAAGTGGTTATACCAATTTTACAACCATCTAGTAAGATGAAACCATGGGATGATCTACAACCATAAGTGATGATGTTCGATTCGTTCCTGAGAACGACATCAGCCATGTTTTGCACCACGACTGCAACGACCTCAAGTAATATCGTAAAATTTGTAAACAGAAATTGATGTTATTGTGCTGGCGGAATGTGTAAGCGATCTTGGTATCGTCAGCAAACTATGTAAAAGACCCCAGATGAAGTACTGTACGTTCATATGTAGCCGCCTGTGCAAGTCTGATAGGCTAGTTCTGGAAGCCCCCAACGTGTTTTCATAAAAAATTCACTGGGCCATCCATCTTCGACAATCTACAGAGAACGCTGCTGAACGCTTGCACTCGAGCCTCCTTAATCATGGTGACTCAAGCTGAACCTAACACTCACGGACATTCTGGTTTATGCCAATAAATTCAACGTCAGCTTTGCGATTTGCCCACACCATAGGTCTGAGCAAAACCGCAGGACTAAGGAATTCACTTCATCTCTTGAATCCCGGAAAATACTGCGTTAAAATTTTTTCTTAGTAAAATATTCCCACATGTGGAGCCAATCCCAGCATGTAACTAAAGCCAGTAAGGGTATGCATCAGTTCAAACGGTGCTTAGAAACTTTTCTAATCTTAACGAACGTCATGTTCATCTTTAAGCTGTACCTGTCTGAGACGATATCTTTGAAAACGGACCTGATAATATCTGTGGTGAACCATGTGCGATGTCTGATATTACGTCACTTAACCCTCGAACTGATCAAATCTATTAGTTTCAGGATAGATCTGTTACACAGTTAACTTTTACACTTGCCCGTGAACAAGAAAACGTCTATAGTCAACACATATAGGCTGGTAATGACTCAAATACCCTGGTGCGCTCATAATCCATACTCAATGATAACCTATATGTGGGGTTGTAGATCACTGTGCTAAAGCTGAGCATTCTAAAACTGTTTGAAAAACAACACTAAACCTGTTCGTCCCACGACTACATGAAAACCTCGCATTACAATTCGTGCTTCTCCCCCCTCCGGATAGACCACCTGACAACCTTTCATTGTTATCAAACATTCATCACATTTTACAAACCGGCCGTATAGAAAAAACTGACATGTAAATTCGGCAGTAATCATATGCTAGAAAAATCTGACAACCGATCCCTTTTCGCGTTATATAATAACAACTGTTTGCACGTGCTAAGTAGTTCATTGATTAACACAATGTTATTAACGTTATACAAAGTTTCCCGCACAAAGTCAGATATTCCACTGTTTGTCATAGCTCACCTGGTCAGTTAACGTTCTCCCGTATATGGCGTAGTTTTGCTTTTCTATATTGATTCTATGAGCATCTCACGTGAGAGGACATTCCACCACGTCCGAACACTCAACATCCCGTAATGGCCGAACAGTTCGCAAAGTCCGCAAAATGTTTTGGGTTTTGAGCAAATGACGAAGTCCAGTCGAGAGGTCCGTACATTCCACGACAAAAGTATATAGTTTCCTATCTTCGCCTAGTCCGACAAAATTTTCGACGATATACATGGAATGGTGTCAAAATTCCTCGATACTTCGTCCTCCCCGTCCGTAATTTAACTTTTTTCGCATAACCTTGACCATAAAACCAGTGATCACTCCGTTGAGTGCAAACTGATGTAACTACTGGGTATTTTGACCAAATATGGGGGAAGTTAACAACTGTTTCCGCCGAAGCGTGTATCTCAACTTTTTATTCTGGAACGGGAATTTTTCTCTCTTATCATATATGTTTTGTTGCTACAATCACAGTGAATTGCTGTGCACTAATCAATTATGGTGTTTCATTTATATGGTCTTACGATGTGTACACTGATCACGCTCTCTTGTACGTGTTTCACACAGATGCTTCGAGAAATATACCACTATTATTATAACTGGGAAACGAGAACCTATCAGTTCTTCATCGAGATCGCGGTGAGCATTGCGTAAATCCCTATCAGCAGATTCTCTCTTGTAAGAGTTGTGGACTTTCTGCGTATATACGGAGGTTGTTAGCTGTGTTGCCCTTACGTCCACTGGGTGGGCCGGAGGCTTTGGCCGATACAACATAATAGCGTCTTCGCCATTATTTGGTCAGGTAGTTACCCATAGCAGTTTTATGTGCAGTTTTCTGACCACGGAAAACGCCGAAGTAGCAGTCCTGTGCAAGGTGCCTGACGAATATTATGAATACAACTCATCGGAGTCACACGCAAAGATAGCTCAGTTGTGACGTGAGCGGGCGGATCTCCTTGCCCGCATCCAGCGTACAAGTTCCGTATCACACATTCTTCCGATATGTGTCCGATTGCCATTCAAACCGTAGAGTTACGGTCTTTGTTAGTAAAATAGGAACTACGTTAAGAAAAGTTGGACGACACCGAACATCACTTAACCGTAGCAGTAAAAAAGCTTGACATGGCTAGCTGACGCGTTGCAGCGACGACGGCCGTACATCGGTTCTCTTCCGTGTATCTGTGCGTGGTCAACAGAAAACTGCCAGATATCGAAACGAACAAACTGACTGGATCCGGGTAGATTCGACCCCCAGCCTCGAACCCCTGTACAAATCGCTGAACTCGCTGAAATCAAGCAAAAACCCGTTGCCTCTTTTTCCTGAATGATCTCACCCACAAAACGAACCCCTTCTTTGATGCAGGAGCATTCGGCAACAGATCCGCGATTAGAATGTGGCACCATACTTCCAGCTGCAGATGGCACACCAGTTAGAATCTTTGGCCGTCGAACGTTAAGTCCAAAACTTGGTTTTTGACGTGATTTTTACTTCGTGGCTGATATTTCTTTTCCTACTATTGGCATCAATTTCCCCGATAATTCGACTCGCTAGTCAGCACACGCTGATCGCACCCAACTGATTTTTCGACAGAACTCGGTTTTCGGGGGTAATTCTTCACACACTACTATGAGTGGTCTAATGCTATCCAACTCCGTAGTTTGCCAGCCTCATGAAAAGTTCATATCAGAATTCTCTCAGCTTATCCGACCCACTAACATTGCGCACACTTGCATCAGCTGTTCGCCAGTATTTTGTGCCGTGTGATGAGAGTGGACTTAGCTGTGCATTTGTCTGGATTCGCCTGCCTAAACTCATTTGGACACGCTATATCCACGAGCGGGAGTGAATCTCTGCCTTACAAAATCTTGGCAAAAGTGGACTACGCGGAGTCCATACCTATCAAACGGCTTTATCTTTTCGATGGTTTAGTAAATTTTATCGCTTCTCCAGTCCTAGTTTTGTCCATCAGCTCATTTTCCTTCACAGCTGCCGCAAAAATATTGATATTGAGTCGAAAACGGCCAAGGCCACTACAGCGTCGCCGTCACACCATCATCCGTTCATCGCTAACTGTGGGTGCACCGGACTTCCCTGTAGGAGTGGCCCTGCGGCAGCAGCACGGTGAGGGCTGGTGCACACTAACGTTTTCTCTGAGCCTTCACAGCCAAACGGGTCGCAGTACTGTGCTTTGGGAAGGAAACAGTTAGCGGTGCACTTTGATGCAAACCACTTACAACACGTCCTTGATCGCGAAAGTCTTGTCGTCTTCACAGACCATACGTGGCTTAAGCACGTCCTTTGCCCGATATCCGACATATGCTCCCTGAGAAAGACCCGACACCTGGATTATGTCACTCGGACTACGACCGATATCTGTCAGACTCCAGGTATTTCAAGCAGAGTCGCCAGTGCAGTCTCGTGCATCAGTGTTACAACGAGCTTGCCAGACAGCTCAACCCGCCTGGCAACAACCGCGTCGTCTCAGGCCGGTGAATTGCGGATAGAAGAACCTTATCGGTGCAGTCCCCTCAAGCTAGAAAACATCCCCATGAGTTCATTCGAAGGGGTGGTCATTTGTGGCACTTCGTAGGGCATCCCACACTTCGTCATTTCGTTAGCTTGTAGCAGCCAAATTTTCGACAAGTTGCACAACATGACTCACCTAGACACACGTTCAGCAACCAAGCCTGTCATCAGGTGTTGTGCGTGGTTTAGTGTCAGTCGCTGCATATACACATGGGCCAAATCGTGCATACCCCGAAAACGGTCTGGAATTCATCGTTACACGCATGTAACAACGGAGAGTTTTGTAGCTCCGGATGAGCGTCTTTATCAGGTGCATGCTGATCTTGCAACCCCCTGAGGGGTATACGTATGTTTTGACATGCTCGGACAGATTCACACGTCGGTCAGAAGCCATGCCAGCTGTAAACTACTCAACCGAGTAGTTTCGGGACGTGAGGTTGTCCAGTTTGGTTATCCTGCCGCGAGTCACAGATTGACATAGCCCTCGCATTAAGCCGAATTCACATCATAATTTACTACCCGGCAACCAACCAGTTAGTTGAATGCTTTCCTCAGCGGTTGGCAATTTCTCCATCTGCCAGCAACAACTCCGCATGTCGTGAGGGTCGCCATTGGTCTTGTCAGGTATCCGCAGAGCGTTGAAGGCCGACCCACACAATAACAACGTTTACTTTGTCTGTGGGTGCTCGTTGCGTTTACCCGGGGGCAGATGGTTGCTGCGTGCGCAACGAGATTCGCAAACTTCGCAGATTACTGTGGGCGGTTGGCTCGACACATGAGACGACTCCGGGAGACCCTACCAGAGAAGACAACGCCAACCTACTTCGAGTCGCGCTGGTCAACTTGTTCCCAGGTTATGAATTTTACGACTGCCGTTCGAACACATTTGGGGCCGTCGAATACAGGCCTGTTCCGAGTGTTCACATGTTATGAGGAAACTTCCGTGTTGGAGGGCAACTGTGAATGTGAAATTATTTCTATCTATAGACTGAATCCAGCGTTCAGCGAGGCATACAACGTGGGAACTGAGGCCAGACTAGCAACATCCACACCGACTAATGCCCTACTTGACGTTCGTACAGGTTCCGCCTCGTTCGTGACCATGGAAGCATGGATGGTACCACGCCTTCAGAACGGCCGTAATACAGAGTTGTGGTGGCCGGTGCGATTCGCAGGAGTCTGTTGCATCTGGTTTCTGTTGCCCTTAGTTAATTTTAGGTGACCATTAACAGTGGGTTGTGTCAGTAAGATTGAAAATACTCCACCATTTGGGGCGTTCTGGAAGCAGGAATCTGTGAGCATAGGCAAATTTGGTCGAATGGATATCACACGGGCTTTAGAAGATGCAGGGATCATGTCTTGGGCTCTTGAGGAGTAAAACGCGTCTCTCGAAAGGTGAATGAAAAATCATCAAAGAGGGGCTTATGGGACCTATGGACCAATTTGCACCCGTTGTACCAGAGCGAGCTCGGAACCGTCCGTCCTTTTGCAAGTAAACAGTGCAGAAAGGGCTTACGAAGAGAAAAAATGTTTGGAAGAAAGCAAAGACCAAAGCCGTTATAAGTAGCCAAAGTATAAGTCTTGTAGAAATGTGGCTTGCGAGGTTCAGCGCCTGGCAGAATACCGCTTTGAAGCATGTCCTGCGCACGAGAGGAAAGCAGCTTTGAATCATTTTCACTCTTATTTTCAACCCAAAGGATTCCGCATGCAGAAAGTGGGAGCTCTGTTGACAGAAGAGGGCGCACCGACCACTGATGAAACAGAGAAAGCCAACCTCCGGGAATTCTTCGGGGTGTTCACAGGAGGGAGGATGGGAGCATCATCTTGATGAAATTGGTAGGGTCCAGGCCTCGCAGCGAAATGAACAATATACTTTCCAATAAGAAAGGTCGAGAAGATCCTAGGCTCCCTTAAGCCCTCAAACTCAGCAAGAGTTGATTGCACCCATCCGGGCATAATTAATTCACTGGCGAGGGTTCTGCAGAGTCCCTTATGGCAGCTGTTTACAGCATTCTCAAAGGAGGAAAAATCCCAGAGAAGTAACGCATAGCCACCCTGATCTCTATTCTTAAGGGAGTCTCGCAAGATAGAAGAAACAATTACAGATCATTGAGCCTGTCCAGCCTAGATGAAAAATGCCTGGACCAACTAATTGGAAACAAGGTTTCAACGTATCGCTTTGAAAACCGTCTGTCCAGCGCTGCACGACAATTTCCAGGAAGGAAGTCTTGTCTGCCTGATCTTTCGTATTTCATGGATGAAGTAACGGGACGATTGGAAGAAGGCAGGAAAGTCGAGGTACGCTATTTGGATTTGAGCAAAACCTTCGATCTAGTAAATCACCGTTACCTCTTTCACAAGTTGTTTTGGTCTGGTATCACCAACCAAGTGACTGTCTGGGTAGAGGATTATATAGGTAACAGGGTTTTTAAAGTGAAGTTTAGAGACGGATTCTGTGCAGTAGATACAGCCCAATGGTGCTCCCCAAGGGTCCACTTTGGGTCTTCTCATGTCCCTTGTGTTCGTCAGCGATCTAGTGAATGTTCTTAGTAACCCCTGCTTCGTTTTCGCAGGCGATGGTAAGATAATTGGGTCAATAGACTGATCTGCCTTTACACAGGATCCCAAGGCAGTAGCAAAGTGGTCTCCCGAGTGGGACCTCCATTAAGTATCGCCAAATACCGGATCGTGAATGCGCAGAAAAGTCCCTAGACTTAGGAGTTTTGATCGAAAAGACTTCAGGCCTCCAGCACAGTCTGCATCGGCTGCACAAAAAGCCCTCAATCAGCTGTTTAGAATTAAGAAAGTATTATCTAACAGGCAACCGGAGGTGTTTTTGCCGCCATGAGAATCTATAGCTCGGCACCATCTGGAGTACCGTGTGCAGGCGTAAGCACACTACCTAATCAGCGCATTGAGAGAGTACACCTTGTAACTCGACTGAATATCGAAACTGTTTGAAGGAGCTCGGGTTGTATGCCTTGAGGAGGAGAGTGGGAGGTGATTTTATGGGATTCCTCAGAACTCTGAAAGACAGAGACGGGTCACCAGAGGTCACCATAAGTCACGGTCACCGGACGGAGAAAAACAGGGCTCGTTCAGACTTACGGGCAAACTTCTTTAGCCGCCGGATAGTGAATGCGTGGAACAAGCTTCTATGTAGAGAAGTTCATAGTGATACGATGATTTTCAAAATGTGTCCGGATCATTGTTGGTATATGGGACGAAACTTGGCAGGTAGTGGTAACATGGAATGTGGCAGCCTGAGGACTTCTTCGTCTTACATTTTTATTTTACAAAACGGACTTTGAATGGTCAGACTATTGCTGACACACAGTCAGTGTTTCTAGTTTATATCTTTGACAGAGTGACCATTTAGCCGTACTCACGTGCCGTCGATAATTTACCGAGGATGCATAGAGTCAAGTCTTTCAGTGCAATTTCTGGAGTTGGAGAGCATAGGTTTTCCCGTTCGAAGGTGTAGGCCCATGGGATGACATCACCTCAGTTTTATGAGCACTGGAGCTGTTGCATTTTCCAAACTAACAATCTATCAACCCGCGGATCTTTCATGTCCTTGCACACTTTCATATCTTCCGGTCTCATGTTACCGCGGAGTTTTCATATGGTTGCGATGTCTGATCGGCATAAATTGGGAACCTCCGATCGGAGAAATTAACTGCTAAAGCGTTTGAACATAATCGTCTACAAACCAGAAGCGGTAGTGCCACAGGTGGCAACTAGTGGATGATGCGTTCACTCCCGCGCCGTTGTCCTTGGAGGGGAGTGGGGGGAAAATTTCCAATCAGCTACACTCCACCTCACTCCTGAATCCCAGGCTGTCTACCGGTGGGACAGAGAACTCAGACCAACGTGATCCTGATGAAAACCATTTAGGAAGAAGCTGCGCACGGCGCCAAAGAATAAGACCCCAACTACGTGCCTTCGAGAAAACAAAAAGCGGTGCACACTCAAAATTGTTTGATTGGTGGATCTTGGTTCGTGTCAGAGATGGAATCAGGTCTATGAAGATCCAATTATATCAGCGTGATTTTCCGGTGACTAGTATCATTTTTCTACGCATTTTTCTATCCGGCAACGGTTTGATAGTCACATGCAGTTAGGAGGAGTCTCCTTAGTTGTTATGGGAAGATGGGGTATGAGTTGTAACTGAAGGGTAATCTGATGCCTCCCAAATTGCGCGTATCAACACCTGCCTGTCTTTCTAGCATCGCCGAGGTCCCTCGTAATGTGACAAGCAAGTCGGCTGTTTTTACTCTGAATGCTGGTAGCACTTGCGAACCGACTTTTGGGCAACGTGGAGACACCGGGAAACAGCATTCTTCTGAAGTAGGGGTTCCAGCAGCAGTTTTGTAAGAGGAAACAAGACAAACAAGCGCGGGCCAAGAGCTCAATGATCCGTGCACACTGCTTATACAAACGTAAACTAAAACGGCGCCAACAACACAGCAACACGCCTTGTTTTACAATTCAAATTTAGGTGGTGCGCACTTGCCGATTTCGGCTGTACGTCACACAACTCCCCTCTTCGTTGAGCTCTGTTCCAGGTGCTCCATACCCATTACAAGCCAGCTGGTGCTGATGTTGCCAGGTTGCATGGAATGCCTGCGGGTTTTGTAGTTGTTCAGCTTGAAGTATATTCTTTTTCATTTATTTTCATGAAACTTCTCTTTTACACCGTCAACTGTATTTGTCTTGGCACATCTACAGTTGTCCTGACATCACCGTATAGTGCGTACGTGTACTAAATTAACGTTTCCTCAAATGTACGCAGAAATACCAGACGCGAAATGGAAATACAAATAATTGCGAGACCGAAAACACATTATGGGATAATTACAAATGGTCTCGATCAGCGCTAGGTGACACCGATACGCGAAACAACTAGGGAGGGTAAGGATCCGACCGTCGAGCGCGCCAGCAAGCCGGAAGAAGCGTGTGTCGCGCTTGGCGCGCACACGCCGACAAGCATGCCATTAAACAGACGCGACCTCATGCATCAGGCAGACGGCGAGCGAGGATCCTTAAGGTCTCATGTACAATGTGAGCTAAGATTTTAGGAAGGATTTTACACATCGTACAGCAGGCAGACCGGGGTATCTCCAGGTCACTACAACTGCTTCACTATCCTGGCACTTCCCCTATTTTATCATCTTTGCATTGCCGCCAAATAATATTACACAAGTCAGAAGAGCACACAGAGACTGTGTCCAAAGGGATATTACGCTCCATACAGCTGTACTAGAGGGACCAAAAAGGATAAGGATAAAAAGTATGAGTTTCCTCTAAATACTACTGTCCTCCTGATTGTCTGACCATCTGTTGGTTCAGGGTTTCCATGCACAGAGTAGGCTTATCGGCCTGAAAGGTGAACGAGGCAACCGCGTAGCATTTACAACTTCAAATTCAATCCGTGCGCGCTAACTGGTTTCGAACGTGCGTTACAGCCCTAGTAGTGTTAGAGGTCACATTAGATAACATGCAGTTGAGCAATCATTGCAGGGGGTTCGTGGAGATTCTTTTTCTTTCCCTTCTCAGTCTTGCTTTCTGCTGTCCATGTGTATTGATCGGCAATCAAAACGGAACCCGAAAAATCCATAAATTCCCCTTCTAACAACACTGTCGAGGCTCTTAGTACTCTTCTGTAATATTCCAGTGCGGATATTTTGGAAGCTGGATTGGCAACAGTCACTTCGTCCTGTGCAAGCTAGACTTGAACTCGAACCACAACGGCGAAGATTTTTGGACCAAAGTTGAGTTAAGCGGGAGGCAAGCTAAATGAAATTTCAATAGATGTTGTTCAGTAGTTCGAATGAGAAATAGGAATACCTGCTTTTTTACCAGCTTTGAACAGTGTTTTTTTGTTTAATCAATTGCTTAGTGGGGTTTCGGGGCGGGTTTTGTGTATTTTTGTTCGTCCCAAGATGGTTTGTCGTCTATTTTCCTTAATTGCTTTGTATCTGCAGCCGGTTAGCAAGAATGCCAAAATTAGCCAGCATATAAATTATCGTATAAGGTGCACTATGCAAGATGGAAGACAACTTGTTGGCACGTTCAAAGCATTTGATCGACACATGAATATTATACTTTGTGATTGTGACGAATTTCGACATGTTAAGAACAAGGCTTCTAAACAAGAAAAGGACAAACAAGAAAAGCGAGCACTAGGATTAGTTCTTCTTCGTGGCGAACACGTGGTGAGTTTCCATTAACACAGTAATTTTCCCCTTAGCACGTTCATCAGTGCAGAGAGACATTGCGGTGTTAACATTTCGTTTAATCTCATCAGTCGCACATAAAAAGCTTGCAGGTTATACGACACAATTGGAGATAGGCAAGGTATGAATACGCATACATTCATACCAAGTTTGGTATCATCGTCATCACAGCAACTCCGATGGGTTGGTTCAACTGCCAGTCGTCGCTGTGCATAAAAGCAGCCGTCTGTCGCACACAACCTGCATGTTTTGCGTGCGCGATTGGTGAGAATGAACGGGAAGAACATTAGCAGCCGACTCATGGCGCGTCTACATTATGTATTCTAAGATTTCACTGGTTTCTTGCGAGACAGAATGTGTAGTACTTACGAAGGTGCTGCGTCTAAGGTTGCTTTTGTGTGGGTCTTCGTCTGTCAGAAATGTCAGATCCCTTACTTCTTGAGCAGACGTTAGACGACAGTTTGTTGTCTTCAGTACATGTTCCGGTAAGAGAATGAATTGGTTGTGTTGATTTGTTCTGGATACGGCACTTAGCGGTAGGATGTCGTAGATGGACAGAACCGTGCTGTTGTGTGGTGGGCCGGTGCACTTATTGTTTACATCCGCATTCACTAGGGTTGAATAGACATACAAACAGTGAAAGTGTATAAAGTGCCTGGGTGTTTACAATGTTAATAATTGGGTACCATGGGTATGCACTTAGTGAAAAGTAACTGGTCTTAAGGTGGGATCAAAACGGCGCACAAGAAGAACCAAGCCGACTACGCATATGTAAGTACACAGCAATAACACGCATGTATCCACGTGTCCTGAAAAGAGTATGCCGTCTTATTCTCTGAAGCGCTCCAGGTTGGACAGACCCGAATGGCAAAGCTATCGCCCGCAAAGTAGGTACGTGTTACGTTTAATTCGAACACGTCCCACCAGCCTGATGCTTCGATTAGAGCAATCCTTTGTGGCTATGGTTTTACGAACGAGTCGTTTGCAAGCCGTCGGAAAGAGTTGCTCCCGTTGATCTGCAGAAGAGCACGAATAGAAACCCACAATCATTTTGTTTCTGTTTTATGCAGATTCAAGGGCGGTGGTCTTCCCGTATAGGGCTCATACCTGTGTTTACCTTCAACGGAGGCCTTACTAGAATACCAAACACGCGCAAGCTAGTCTGCTGGAAATTTGCGTAACAGTTTGCGGAGCACCGGCTATCTGCTGATATGTCAACATTAGGGCAACAGTTCTTGGAAATCGAAGCTAGATTTTTTTTCAGAAACGACGGTCGCTGGCCGCTCAGTCTGGTAGATTTTTCAGCTTTGTGTCTTATGTACCCAACTCTACCGATACACTTTATGGAGGTCGCACTATAGGACGGCTCAAGAGTGGAAACGATTGTTGACGAAAGTCTACAGTAGAGCGTAGTGTGCACAGTACTCAGGTATCTTGCGTACATATACAGGGTCGATTGACTGATGGCTGGTGAGCGGTTCACGAATGATGGTAGCATTCCGCTAACATGGAATGACTAAGAGTAGGTTGAACTTACATACCTGGCGATTATCCAGATAATAAACCGTTTTAAAATTAGGATGCTTGTAGCCAGCTGTTAGGTCGTTTAATAGTTCAGATCTTGGAAACTGATGCTTTCTGTCACAGAAAGGAAGTGCACGTAATGCCCATGTTGCTGTGCCGTTCACAACTTGGTCTGTAACGTCGTCAGTTTGACATTGGGAAGTGGAGTGATTCAACGACCAGCGCAACCACTCACTTCTGCGTATAAAAAATTGGTTTGGAGGATAAATCTATCAAATCATTGTAACTGGAGTGTTTAAGCCACGTACTCCGTATGTTAATGTGTTCACTTCACCCGACGGCATTCATCCAAGCATGGTGGTTGAAGAAGACCGGGAATTGATCGAGGAATGACGCAGTCACTAATTGTGGATACTTTGTCTTACCTGCTAGCCGAAGGCAGTTGGTATCGCGTACCAAACTGGAGATCTCGTAGTGTTTCAGCCTATTTGGTGAGGTTAGTGCTTGATGCAAGTGTGCTGCATTTCTTGATATGATCTCCCCCACCTGTTTGCTAGTTCTAATATCAGACATTTCTCGTCATGGTTACGGCTAATGGCGGTTTGAACCACAGCGCCATCTAGTTGGCTGCTTACATGTGCGTGCATCTCGAATCGAGTTCCCTGTTTTTTGGTCTTGTCTACTTTTGACACAGCAATAGCCCTAAGTTATTCTAGTTTACGACTGTGCTTTTGGTCCTACATCGTTGTGAAACTTAGTTTAGGGCGGGGAGTTTCTGCTCACTATCCACTGCTTTAGAAACAGAGGGGCTGTTTTTCTGATCTTAGCTGTTTATCGGCGCTTATTTTGGAACGCTCCGGATACGCGACCAGTTGGTCATCTAGTCAGGTTGCACAGTCTGCGGTGTTTGGGTCATGTAACCCGCATACCAACCGAGTACTTACAACACCGGCCATTATTTGCTTAGACTACAAACAATTGAGTGAGACCGCGTGATGATTTACAATGTAGTCACGAAATCTGAAGACCATGGCTCCACTGAGTAAGGTTAGGTGTCGTCTACCCGGTTGACCTCCTCGTGGTCACTCAATTCCTCGCTGTTTGTGAACGCTGTTCGGGATGACAACTTTTCGTAGTCAGTGGCGTGTATGGATTCATTGTATTTCAAGTTCTTCCGGTTGGCATTGTCAAATCTCATGCTTTTTGATAAGTTTTCTGTTGGTTATCCCACGTTGCCTGCGGTAATTGGCGGCTGGGACACTGTACCTCCTGACCAGGCTTATGACCGTTAAGAGGGAATGAATGATTGCGCATAGTGAGAGTGTCTATAGCCGGCTATTCATGGATAACCTGAATGTATGTATAGCTAATGTGATCTTGCCATGGAGTTTGTTTTGTTCAGGCACATTTCTTACGTTACCCCACCAATTGACTCATCGAGCCAAGTTTGTGAATCCCGGGGCGGTTGGTAAAGGTAAAAACAGTTTGATATTATGACAAGAGGACCAACGTCTGGCGTACCTCTATTAGCCCAACGTGTCTTCGTTTAGGCGTAGGAAACCGAGGTGGTCATGGAGTTCAAGTTACTGAGGTGCAACAAGCCTCCCGACTAGGTCTTTTGTCCCCTTCACTTTCTAAGGTTGATAAGGAGAGACTGTCAGAGCCGAAAACTCTCCCATAAGGTTTGAGAAACTGAAAAGATGCCTCGTTTTCGGTGTTTTTCGGCTGTAATTCCGAAACCGGTGTGAAACCCACAGACACCGGTTTAATATCTGTTGTCCCAGTTGCCCACTGGCTTTATGGAAGGTCTGCTCACCAGACTCAAGGAAATTTACACATAAAGGGCGGGTAGGATACCGATCGGGTCGAGGGTGCACTGGCCACGTTTATGCCCTGTAACAAGCCTTGGAGCATCGACTCTCAGACGGCCAATAGTCTTGTTATTTCTAGACTTAAAGGCTGCCTTAATTCAGGTGCTCGTAACGTTCTCTGGAACTGTCTTCTTCGCAAAAGTTCCAGGAGAACACGTGATCACTGCATGCCTACTGCAGTTCACCTGAGTTTTCGGGCAGCTGTTTCGGATGCTCATCATTTCTAAGTGTTCGCCAAGAATATCCGTTCTCCCCATTCCTATCCCAGTTCTGTCATCGACTACGTTCTAGCTGGTGGCGTTTTGTTAACGGAGGATTTTCTCCTTTCACACTCCGGATAAATTAATTTGAGTAGCCAGATTTTCTCACCGACCGATGCATGGACTAGCTGTCAAATTATTCATTATAATAATTCGGTTAGATATCGACAGCGTATCCTTATATACTTGTCAATGTAGAGGCGCATATATTCACCTAAAAGCAAATTTAACTGCCTCCATTTATATAATGATAATTGCATGCCTATATGTGTCTATAGCTATGCCTTTCCAGATATGTGGGCTTATGTGTGTGTATATTTATTTAATAAATATACACACACGGTGAGACTGGACCTTGACGTGGTGTGACGGCTTGCGCATCTCTATGACCTTTTGGGCTAAACTGGACAGAGTTACTCATACCAGGCAGGCCAACAGGTAGAGGTCTGACAAACTACAGTCTCCTGGTCCTCCAGGTTGGGGG
>QNGE01000848.1:95477-111409 GCA_008508345.1 Paragonimus westermani
AGTAGTTAGGTCCCTTCCCGTCCCCTTCTTTTTCCTTCCCTCTTTCTATATAGGGTTTGCTGTTTCTTCATGGTTGTGTGGCAGTTAAGCATTGGTGTGAACCACTGATGTATTGCTGTCTATGATGATGATGATGATAAGGTACACTTGAGGGATCCAGTTAGATTGTTGAGTTTTTTTTAGCTCTGAATTGGCCAACGTTGTCTTGTTTGCCCCCCTATGCTGGAGACGTGTAGGTCGTGCCAAACTAAGTGAATAACCGGTCTGGTTTGTAAAGGGTGAGCTTCCCACCTCAGAAATTCAGGATGCTGTCTCAAGCCTGGGACATTCTCGCTCATATGTTCTTTATTGCGGGCAGTCCACTTGAGACCAGGAACATTTCCATACACTTAGGTAGTATCGTCTCACTAGCTTTTGGTACTGCTGAGAAAAACTGCGGTGTTATCTCGAGACCTCTGTTGACGACGAACCAGAATATTGCGGCTCAACTGGATTGGAGATTGCACTGAGCTGTAAGGGACAACAGTCTGCTGGATTGAATCCCATTGAATGATTGCCCGTATACTGTCATTCCTCGGTCATAGTCTGCCGGCATATGGCACGTCATATTTACATATGGTCCTACAGGCAGTTGTCCAGGTGCTGTCAACATCGCCTATGATACCCTCCTCGATATTCTGAGGCAAGCAAGACCCTGACACCGCTGTGCTTGCTGTTATGAACGCACAACCTTACTCCAAAGAGGAAGCGGCCATTTGATTTGGTGTTCGGGCTCGACACACTGACAGTGGTGGCCGACCATTACAGTTGTGCATACCTTACGGACAGTATTTACCTGCTTATGCCTATCAGCACAAACGACGGCAATGCATCAGTTGAACGCCGCCCTCTGCAACTTAAACATGGAAGCAATCTAGTCTCACCGTCGTCAGCCGTCGGTGGCGCCACTCCATTAAAGGTTGCCCTTCATTTTGAGTAACCGCCTTGATTCATGCCATTGCTTGTGCCCGCTTTGGTTTGAGATCATCTGTTAACAGATACAAAATACTCATTTGAAACTCGAGCGACGAATGCATACGAAAAACCTGTCAAGTAGCAATGACGGCCAAACTGCCCGGGTCACAACGGTTGACTGGTCGCAGTGACCACTGTGCAAGAATCTCAACAGCTGTGCGAACTTCTCCTGAATAGGTATACTTGAAACATCACGATAAACTGTTCACTACTCAGTACGCCTCTTTCAAACACTTCATATATATATGTATAACAACTTGGCAGGTGAGCTGAGCACGTTGAGGAGCAGTTCAAATGTCCTCAGTCGGCTCATTCAGCTATTGTGTTTGGTCATGACGTTTTCGGCCATCTCCTTTCGAGATTTCAAGTGGCTTTTGAGTCTAAACCATTAAAAATTAATGTACCCCTCTGATCCGGAACTTTTTTTCCAACCATTTTAAAAATCCAAACTAACTTCGTTCTGTGTAGCGACTGAAGAGGTGTCTCATGACTTGTGTTTATCGGCAGTCATTCCCATCTACAGAGAATGTGCCAGGATATATGACAATTACAAAGGTGTTAGTTTTACCTTCATCACATCCAAACCGTTCACAGGTCTCATAATGCTGCGGCTTATGAAACAGATATCCAGGCAAAAGAAGAATGGAGGGGATCCCAGGCGTGGTTGCGGGTATATCGATCATAATTTTGCTTTGCGACAGATACTGAAGCATCGGCACTCACTTTCTCAGTCAACGGTCGTGATATTTCTGGACCCGGAATCTGCTTTGGACTCGGTTGTTCGACGCTCTGTCTAAGGCTGTCTTTGTCGCCAGTGAATTCTCGTGAAGTCTGTTACTTTGTTGACGTCGTGTGCTCGCTGTAACCGTCGAGTGCACGTTTATGGGCGTCCTCTGTATCAGTTGGCGTTCGACTTGGCTGTCAGATCTTCCTTTTCGGTTTTGTGACGGAAGGAACACTCGGAGGTTCCAAAAATCTTGGGGTGGAACTTCCACCAGATAGCAAGCAAACTGACGCTGAGTATTTGAACGACATTGCTTCACTTGTTTTTTTGCAGAGAACATACTGAACTGATTAAGTTATGTGGTTGGTTCGTATGGTATGCACTTTGTACTCTTAAGGTGTAAACTTGTTACACGGTTGGTCTCGCATTGGTATCCCGGATATTATTCTCTCGTGGTTTCGCAGAGGCGTCAAGTTGTCAGTTAACTGGGGTTTCCAACACGTGTGTGCGCTCATTTTTGCTGTGTGGATCAAACAAATGGCCCATTCGTGTTGAAAGTACACGTTAACTCTCGGTGTTCTATAACCGCTGTCCCTCTCAGCCTGCTTCAAACGGGTTGGTTTTGCAAGCAACTCGATGGACCATCAGCGCGCGTTCGGGAAATTTGTGAGTTCGCTGCCAACAACCGAGATAGTGGAAATGCACAGTTGAGTCATGTGCTCCGTATGTCAGCAGGATGCCTGCCGCGCCGTGCACTGTTCAGTGTGGCTGCTGAGGCTGGAACAGTTTGCTAGGCGATCAGACGATGACGTGGTCACGTGCATTGAAAGCCTTGACCGTCCTGCTAAACAAGGTTGGCGGGTGCCGTTTACCTGATCGGGGAGTTTTTTCTTGCGTTTGTACTCCTTACTTAACTGCTCTGTGAACCACTGTCAGGACCAGCGACGGCCATGGTACCTAACAGTGTGACTCAAAACTAAAATGGCTGATGATGACGACAAGATTTAACGTTAGACAATGAAGTTATGAGGGTTGTTGGCAACTCTGTTTACTTCGGAAGCTATCAAGGTATGAGGATTAAAACAGAAGGTCGCTTCTTTATGACTAAGGCAGTCTTGAATCTAAGACATGTGACACCGGAAAACATTTCTGTATAGCTTTAGTGAAAGCGTACAAGGCGACTATGAGGCTGCTTTACTTTACAGTTGGGAGGGGGCTTGGCCACCCAGGATAAAAGACTTGAACCATCTTCGGGTATTTACCATCAATGTGTGCATTGGATCACTCACATAGGGGTGTCACCAACGGGTGAGCAACGATTGGGTTTGGAAATCAGTGTTTGCTAGTGACCAAGCTAGTTTCTCTGTTTTGTCTTTAAGTCTGCGCACGGTTAGAACTTTTACCAGAGATGCCAACTGGTCGTCTGCTATGTCGAACACTTTTGACCAATGTCATGGCCGACTGGCGTAAAGTGCTCTTTGGACAGATGAAATGTGTGAAAATGAAGTTCACCGAAAGGTTATCAAGCTCGTCAGCTTTATTTCTCGCGACTGGGGGCCACGTGAATCATGAGATGGCGACCAGTCGGGTCAAGGGGAGTGAATGCTTGGCCGGGCTGTCTGTGAAGTAAGTGCACTTAATGATTCGGAGTAGTGAAGGCCCCAAGGAAGCTGGCTTGCTGATGACGCATCGCTTTCAGTTATCGTTCGGCTGTTTGTTTACAAGGTGTGGAGGCCTTGATTTTAAATGTTTAAATACAGGCATAGTTGTGCTTGATACATACATATTCAATCCCTTTGTTCCTGACTAACACTTGTAGTTAAGCACAATCCAGAGCCACTGGCATATTGCTATCTTTATTATTGTTATTATAATTTGATGACCGCCAGCAGTTAGATAAATCCGCATGTCAATCAAGCAATGATGTGGTCACAAAGTTTGAAGGCCCTGACTTCCCTCGATTAAGTGTGGCTCCCCGGCTGGGATCCTCAATCACTGAAGTCGCTAGTTGGAAACGCTGTTCGAGATATCAGTGCGCTACGATTAATGGCGTGCATGCATTCATATTCCAAGCTCTTCCGCTTGCCATTTTTTAAAATCCGTTTTCGTGCCTTTTGGTAATTTATCTTCCATGTTATTCCACGTCACTTGGTAGGCAGCAGTCGAAGTCACAGTAATTTCTTGTCGAGCACAGCCATTGTGAGAGATTGGTACTGATGAGTCAATACGAAATGCTTGTTTGTTTTCGTGTTCTAACTGCTTTGTTCAAGCTGTTCAAGGGAACCAATTGTTTCAAATAAACGAGGGCTGTTTTACGACATATCAATCTTCACTAATTTTTCGTTTGAAGTTTCCGCCGAGTGTCGGTGAAACGACAACAGTTCTTCTTATCCGTCGTTGCATACTAATATCCTTGCTGCACCATCTTGTGGTAGGTGGAGTTTCGGCTCTACTGAGTTGGGGTGATGAGTTGAAACAAAGCACCGTTCAACAAGAAACGATGATTAGTAGATAGTACACTCTTGCGGGCGAAACGTTGTGGTTAAGGTTGCCACTGGCGGTTGCGCCAGTGGTCCACGCCCCTGCATTAGTACCACACAGTAGTAAGAAAAAGTGCTAATTTCGAGGTAGAAGAAACGAAAATTGAGGCTTATTTCATATCATTATTTTCAAAGGTCCATCAGTCACTATTTTCGTCACGATCACCATCGGCAACGCACGATGATTGGCAGTATTTCTTAGCTCCTACATGACCACTTGGAATATAACGAAGGTGATCCCTACATTTCTAAAGTACAAGGGTAAAGAAAAATATCGCTTAATATACGGTATCTGTTCGGTTTAGCTCAAACGCTCATCATCACGATGCACCCACCTTGCAAAAAAAAACAACCGACTTGCAGATGTGGTTAATGCGAAATCCACGAGACAACTTTTCTGTGGTTTTCATTTTCCCGACTACTCAGTCAAGCGGTCACTTCACTCCACTAAGCCCGGTTAGCCTCCTTTTCTAACATCTCTTCGTGGGTCGCAAGGCTCCCAGAACCGGGGTAGGGATAACTCAGTCAACCGTGGCTACACCATTAGTACATATCTACCTTTTTGTATATCAGGTTCTCGTTTGTTTAACTCAAATCTGTCGCCTGCAACGCCGGCGTAGAGAACTCTTCCCGAGAGGCGATTGAGTGGGATTCTCAATACGTAGTCCAAACTCGCTTGATCTGCGTTGTCGAGTGTTCGCTCGTTTATTCACCGCTACTTATTGATGCCACTCGATATTTGCCGCTGAACATGAATATCGATGATCCCCTATCCTTAGCGACCATGGCCCGCAGCCCTAGGGGCATCGTTCTCAAGGTTGCCATCTGTTCAGATGGGTTGACAAATTCCGCTCTGCTGTATCGGTACCGAAACCACAATGAGCGACGCTAACATGTAGCATGGTTTTAAGTGTTGAGATCGGAGACGACTGATTACGATCGTTTTGGTAGGACACTTCTGGTAGTCTTGAGTCAACACGGACGTTTTTGCTAACTGCCAACCCCGCCCGCCGGTAACTCAACTGATCAATCAGTAGGACTAGCGGCATCAAGTGTCAGTTGTTGCTGTGGCTGAGTTTGCTTCGACATGCCCAGTTACCAACGGTGATTTTGAAGGCACTTTTAGGATGTGAATTGGCCGCTCTATTGCCCCGTGTCGCATCTTGATTTAGGACGTCTACGATTTGTACTGATTATCTAAAAACAGCCAAGGCCGTGTGGATAAGTTACAAGGGAAAGTTTGATTGTCGACTGAGACACACTGAAATTAATGCAGATGTAAACTGCAGAATTCCCTTTAACTTGTTCAAACCGCTGAAAAATGCCAGTTGAAAAATTTCCCATAAGCATATCGGCGGTGAAGGTTTCCTCAAAAATTCTGGAGAGTTTTTCATACGTTTGCTCAAACATGCTTTGTGCAATTAAATACAGTTATTCCGTTTGTTCATACGGCTGATGAACGATTGGAACGATTGTTTTTTAACATCGTAGTTAGCCTGAAAGCCTAACCGGTTTATCACCAAATTGCCTACTTAGAAAAGTCCAAAGTACCGTATGTTGTAACCACTTTTAGTAACTACACTTGACTGCCGAATTTATTGTCACTTTGTGTTTGTTAGGTATTGTATCATTATGGAGGCTTTTGCACCTCCCTGTCATGCAGGTTAGTATGAATGTTGACGGCCCTCCTCCTCCAGAGGATACTGCACGTGTCCCACTTCCTGGTGCCGGTGCCTGGGCGACTGGAGGAGCCAAACCTGTGGTGGGTGTCGCTGTGGGTCGCGGAATACCTCTAGCTACACCTGCAGCAGCAATTCCCCCACCAGCCCCACCAGCTGGATTAGGCGCCCCCGTCTGGGGTGTTGGAGCCCCTGCTCCGGGATTGATGCAACCTCGAATCGCTCCGGGCATGCCACCCCCACCACCTCCCCCAGCCGGCGGCCAACCTGGAGTACCATCCACTTATGGTAGGGGAATGCCTCCGGCGGTTGGTCGCGGATTCCCGCCACCACCTCCTCCGCCTGGTTACCGATAACTGATGTATGCATTTGCTAAGGACTGTTTATTACGACTGTCCAGTTTTTGAAATACACCATCCCATTTGCACTGATTTATTATGTTTTATACTCATTCACTCAAACCGGTTTCAACGCCATTTGCTTTTGGCGTGTAAAGTGTACGAAATATTGTTTCTGTTGTATGCGGCTTAAAATAGAACATTGAAATACTGAAAGTGTTTTCAAGTGTCTACGCATCAACATATTCGTTACTGTGTAAGTTTCTGGAACTTATTCGATCGAATTGCAATTCTGTTTTTGATAGGACTACTATGACGGGCTGAGTTAACGTTTGTGTCCGTTTGTCATCCGTGCTTAGCATCTTGAGTGAGGGACGTTAAGGTTTTTCTACTTTTTGGTTCATTCACTGTTAGACAAAGCGGGACCAATTTGTTGGCCTGACAACCCGTTCATGTAGATGTTTGTAGGTGGCAGATTTAGGGCGTATATATGTCGTTTGGTTCTAAGTCAGGATAAGCCTGATCCAAAAAACTCGATTCCGGAGTCAAACTTCTGATATCTCAAAGAATTACTGAGGTGTGGATCATCATATATTTTTGCCTTATTTTCGCGCGCTTGCGTATCCATGATGTTCAGAGGTTTCTCACACAAGGTCTCTAGTGACTGAATTCATTGCTTATCTGGGGTCTGCTTTGCCGGTGTTTTGGTTGGTTCTCGTTATTCAAAGTTCTGGATGTATTTGCTGATATTACGGACCGCGTTCATCGTCCGAGGTTATTTGTACCAATTGTTCGCGTTCGCCTTTTAGCAGGATTCTTTTGTGCCAACTGTAAGCTTGTCTGTTGCCAGAGTTGGTGGTACGTGGACACTTACTCCGATGGGATGTACACGTTGCTTGCACAAGTGTACGCGTCCTCTGGTGGATTTGTCTACTCCCTTTGAACGCATCCACAAAGACCTCTGACTGATTAGTTGTTGCTCCTTATTTGCATTGGTTGACAGATGTCCGATCACTTGCCGATCATGGACAGCCAAGAAATCTTGTAATGCTTGTTACCGATTGGGCAGGGTTTTCGATCTGACAACCTCGTAGACATGAAGTGGACGAAGTGATGACTCCTAGTTGGTCACGTCGACCCCCCAGTTTTAATGTGCATACGCACACGCACGGGCACTGTGGGCACACAGGATCGATCGTTACCAATGCGCGACGCGATACACCAGCAATGATTGGATTGGTCTGCTGTAAGTATCTTTGGGCGGCTCATGGTTACGATGTGTTCAAGCGTTCTATCTGACGACTGTTTGGTTACCGAATTTGTTGTACGTATCTCGAGTAACTAATGTATATCAGTCGGTCACTGTTGTATCCCCTTCGAGTGTTGTGTATTTATTGCGTAAATCCGAATCGATCTTGTAGTTTATCCCGGTTAGAATCGTGACATCCGTTTCTAGGGAAAAATTTCGACTCCTGGTTACAAGTCGCAAGTTTACGCGGTGGCTTCTCGTTGTCACTCAGCCACCACGGTTCTAATGCATACGTATACATGCTGTCATTACGTGTTTTTTGGTTCGCGATCTTTTTGGGTCACGGCATGTGACTGAAGAGTATGTGAGAAATCTTCAGTTCGCGAACTAGATGCAGTGATCATAGTGTTTTGGATTCTGAACAGTCCCGAGAAGAGAGTTTTTCGGCTGGCTCACTTACGTTCGGCCACAGGATGATGGTACATCAGAAACGCGAAATACACCCAGGCAGTGATTCGCGTCGACAATCATCCAGTTCGTTCTTAATCAGTGACGCATCATAACCCGCTTGCCGGTTATATCAGTAAAACCAAATGTTTCTTTCCCACGACCACGTGCTCGACTCATAATGTGACTAGTCGTGAGTATTGTCTCGAGAAATATCAGTAAAAAGCAACCGTAAGTTCAAGGTTTGTTTGAACATTTTCCCATTCCCGACGCCGTGATAATCTTGCATAGTGCACAGTACTTACGACTGCATTCGTGCCATCTATCTCGGACCAATTTACGAAATGTTTCAACAAGCCAATGAATCGTGATAACAAGTTGCTTCGTATTGATAAACTGTAACCTCGATGTCTCCATCGACGTCATGGAGCATTTTTGTTCATTTACGCATACGGCTACTTAGAATGAGCATTAAAATTGTTTCTTGTACTTTTATTTACATTATGATTTCCATTCCAGGGGAAGTTCCTGGATTTCCAGTAAGACTGGGATTTTTGGGAACTGGTTGTAGGTGCTTCGCGTCCGTATCGTGGTTATTGGGCTGGTCGAATATGCGGCTGACCACGTGTGCTCCCAGAGGTTGTGGTCTAGTGTTAAGACTGACTATCTCAGTGTTCATCTGGGGCTGATCCACCGTCCAAGGAAAGTAGCATCCAGGTGTTCTCAAATATTACGTACGATGGTGCGATGAACAGTTGTGCGGTTTTTAAGCAATGCTCTTGAAACATCTTGATTAATTATGTGCCCCAAGCAGTCGATTATCAATCACAGTCGTGTTATTGTTTTTTGAAGAAAACTTGACAAGGCATACCCACTTCAACCGTTAACCTTGGTCCATGTAGCGTGCAACATTCAGACGGTTCCCAAACTCAACCCAAAAACGAGACTGATTCGTTAATAAATAATAAATAGATAAATAGTGGATAATTCGTTAATAAATAATAAACGTTAATAAATGTCTTGTCAGCATTCGTTTGGAGGTAATTCACTGACAAATTCCGAATGGTCGATCCGGGCTACCGCTCTAAGGTTCTTGGGGTTCGGATATGGTTCGAAGTTTCAGTACTCCGGAATTCTAGTGGAGTGTGACGTTCTTGTGCTGGCTGACGAGCGATCTTATCACTTTTTCATGCTTTGCGTATGTTGTATGCCATCGGTGCCATCCGGTTCATGCTTGGTTCGCCACTCTGTTTCTGAGATTTTGGTATTGATATGTTCGCCGAGCTTGGCATTTAGGTTGCAAACGTTTCATCATCAAGCGAGGTGACATCATCAGTGCGTGAGTGCTTCGGCGTATAATTTTGAATGTGGCGTTTGGTGAAGTTGGATCGTTGCCTGCTCTTATACAGCAGAGTGGGTTGACCTACTGGTCTGAATTCTGGTTGGTCGCTTTTTGTCGTGTTTGGCCTGACCCCGTCTCCCGTTTTGTCTGGCTATCTTCCAAGCCTGTTGATGATTGAGCGGTGGTCTGTAGTTGATACTTGGCGGGAGAATGTTTTGACGCAGGCATTCATGCAAGAAGAATAGCTGTTCACGTGTGGAAGCCCCTCNGGGAGATAGACAGACAAAACGGGAGACGGGGTCAGGCCAAACACGACAAAAAGCGACCAACCAGAATTCAGACCAGTAGGTCAACCCACTCTGCTGTATAAGAGCAGGCAACGATCCAACTTCACCAAACGCCACATTCAAAATTATACGCCGAAGCACTCACGCACTGATGATGTCACCTCGCTTGATGATGAAACGTTTGCAACCTAAATGCCAAGCTCGGCGAACATATCAATATCAAAACCATCAACCTGAGCTACAAACAACACCACCACTATTCCCAACCATCAGTTTCTGAGATTATTTAAGGTGATAAAGACAGGAGTCCACCTTTCCCTGCTTTCCGTTGGACAGTTTAGCGGTCGCGAAAGCATTCCGGTCAGTCTCAAGAGCTGTGGCGCATACTTCAACGTCACGTTCCTGTTGCGTTGCTTTCATCGCTTTGTCCATTTCGGCTCTTTCTCCGTTGCCTATCGAGCAGTCGATATCCTTGGTTGTTTGACCAGTCAGGACATCTACTCTGCGGGAAACAGTAGTCTTCACAACATTTAAGCCGTCTACTTCAACCAGGATGGACGCAACCACGAGCTCTTAATGCGGCCCTAGAGTCCGTGGTGGCTACATCTCAGTTAGATTGGTTATCATCGGCGTATTGTGCCATGTCTGTTTGTGGTGTACACGCGTACATGTCTGCGTTTCCTGTGGACTCCCAAAGCAGAGGGTCCGGGACGTTCATCTTGGGGTTGTCATCCCGTCCACGTTGTCAGTCAAATCACAAGTTCAACTAGCCAACATCGGGACGTCTCTCTGGTTAGTTTCGCCAAACGGTTACTCGACCCCCTTAATGTTCATGTTTGTCGCGTGACCAAGTGGCCAAATCGGCCAGCGGGAGCAAGGTGCTTAATCGGTCGGAGGTCATGCGTGCATCGATACGGGTGGGAAAAATGGCTCCACCAGACGTTGAATCCCTTCCTGTATGAATCATGCATCTCGCGTTATCGCATACGTTCATGTCTCCATCGTTGAAGGCAGATATGCTCATTTTAAAGCAAACGGAGTCTATTTTAGAATTTAGTTTGGATCTCTATAATCCCTTAACTATAACTGCGATATAATCATCCGCCAACAACGTGGTTATTAAGTTTTCTGTTATATCGTGTAGGGTATACATCCTCAAGGACCATATGTGCGCTCTGGGTTTGCTATAACTGCAGTGAAACTGAACTCTACTGCATGAAGAAAGTTGCCCTAATCCCGGCAATACCTCCTTAAGGTAATATAGACAGCTAATTTGAAAGACCATCTGATCAGGGTCGAACCGCATCATAGCATCAGTGCACATGTTTTGGAACCCATGAGCCAGGTTTTACCCCAGGCAAAGTTGTCAGCCAGTCAAGATTTGTTCTGACCTACAGTTTCTGACCGTTACCTACTCTGAAGACCTATCTTGGCGGCAAGAACTGATGGACTACCATAATTTGTTCATCCCTATAGTTCATGGAGGAATGAGTGGGATAGTCAGAAGCACGCAAGTGCAAAATCAATCTTTCTAATGGTTGGGATCCACATCACAGCAGTTAAACCTCGTTCAAATTAAGATCTCATTTAGGGACGTCGGACCTACGTGTTGTGATGAAGTGGTGTCTGCTTCACTACATCAAAACCGTTGGACATAATTACACAGACATTTCTGCTCGCTGCATTAACGTTCTGTGTGATGGGCATTTACATGTAGTTAGATAAAGCAGTAGGCTTGTGCTCAGCGGCACATAGTTTCGTGTTGATTCAGTCGACCTTTTTATCTATACAGATTGGGGTTAGATACCCCTAGCGCGTCTTGGTCATCATTACAGTTCATATTCAGCAAAGGGTAGTTTCGGGCTTAATATTCAGGACGTATAGATGTCATGGCAGTTATCAACGACCCAGACCACATGATGCAATCCTTTTTGGCTATCAGTTAACTGTTCGTTGTCTACAGGCAATACCACCAGACGGATATTTGTAAGCCGATCAACGAATCCTCCCAGTTTGGTTCATCCATCCTACTTGGAGTCAACCCTCCCGACCTATACTNTGGAGTCAACCCCTTCTAGTATGTGATATCAGCGACGCGCGTTTATGCCTCAGTCTGTCCGCACCAGTTTGCTGGAGCTGTCTGCGACCACGCTGGGTCGGTTGTGCTTGCAGAACCACTTCGGACAGAGGCGATTATCGACCCTGCCCCGTCCACCACTAATCCAACTATTCTAGGCCTTGGCGATCCATCTGCGTGTTTCTCGGTCACATCCCCATCTGCGTCAGCCAACTGGCTTGATTTTACTTGCTGAAATAGGATAGGGTACATTCTGATCTAGGATCACTTCACAATAGTTCGTCGTTCCGGCCTGCTTGAGATATGTTGTTCCAGACTGAAGGTTTACACGTAATGTTTAACAGTGAAGTATGTGAATAAAAACAGATTCCACGTGCGATTCGTACAGTATACGACCTAAAGTGTGCACCACTTCTGCCTATCCTGATCACTGTCTGTTTGAGGTGCTGCGTCGTAAGAACTACTGTAGCCACTTCATTTGGGCGAAACACGATCGATTTGCTGAACTGGTGATTCATCCGGAATATACGTTTATCTTGAATAGGTTAAAAGCCATGCATTTTAATAGCTGGTTCTATTTATTCAGGGGAGTGACCGTACCAACATTGATCAGTGATGTCTTCATGAGAGCAGACACTTCTACACTCGCTGGTGATGGATTACGACCATTCTCCATCAATTTGTTCAAAATGTGATTTTACCTTCAAGCTTCAAACAGTCTGCATTCATCTTAGGCACCACGGAAGTTGACATCGTTATTACTGCTGAGTTTTCGCGAGCGTCCATGATGAGCAGCGTATTATGGTAATGAACTGAACAAGCAATTGGTATCCAAGGTGTACACAAAATCGACTTGAGCGGCTGACAGTGTTTCCACCGTGACAAACAAAGTGAGTGCTAGAAAACCTGAAATAAGCTGTGGTGGACAGGCTAGAGTTTTCTGTAAGTCTTTCAGACGAGAGAGGATCCATCGTTTGCTAACAAAGCCAAGGGTGATATCATTTACAAACAAAACAGCGTTCAATCACACAAAATTTGCACCGCAAGTAACGCTGGATTCACAGTGCAGTGGTCTGATTAACATCCTTGCAATTATTCTGAGAATACACAGCTTTGAGGGGAAATACTTCGAAAGCAGGTGGTAGGATATCGAGATCGATAGGACAGAGAGGCGAACTGAAGGTGATTTGCAACTGAACGAAGCCCACTGATTAGAACAGGTCTGGACTTAAATAATAGGCTCGATTTGTTGCTGCGTCGATGGAACTGTGGACCATTCAATTTCGAGTCATTTCTGCAGAGGATGAACTAATCTGGGCTAATTGATTGATCACTGCACCTGTTGTACGTTGTAACTAGTAGTTCTGAGACAGCTGGTTTCCTTTCTGCATACAAAGGTCCGTCCAAGAAATCAGTTAGTCTACACCTTTTTTTAGAGTCGTCATGATTCAGAACCCGCAGAATTCATCGGCGTGGACACGTAGCGCCATTCTACGGGTTGAATCAACCCATGGATGAGAGCAAGTCTGTTGGTCACGAACGGTGGAAATCGTGTAGTGCTGTTCCGAATACATTGTGGAACAATCCGTGTGTGAATCAATCCGGTAGGTTACGTGGCTTATAAATCCTCAGTTCTGTTCGTACAAGGTACTAGCTCCATCCGAGAAATCGTTGTTGATTACACAAGTCCGACTGTTGACTTCCTATACGAGATGCACCTATGAATGAAACTTAAAATCTGTTCATCCGCAAACCGCGACTCCGTCGCCGTTATCGTAAGCATAGCAGAAAACGTTGATTAGACAGTGTAGAATTAGGCTTTGTTTAAATGGCTTGTAACTGTTACCTTGCGTAGCTTCGCGAAGGTAGCAGCCCACTCCCTCGAATGGTTTCGATTGGCACCTGTAACTACATCATGTCAGCCTAATTCCTTACACAGTTGTAATAGTTTTGCGGTTAGGGACGAGGGTACAAGAGGATGTAAACGGGAGGGACGAACGACCGCATGTTCGTCTAGTCGTGTAAGAAGGAACCTGATGCATCCTTACACGTAGACTACCTTGAAGTCGCAATCTGGTCCAAAATTTCAGTGCGGTACGCAACGTTTCGAAGTCATTCTCATTTTATTGTTAAATGCACCAAAGGAGGTCGCATTTTCAACGTCGTTACTTGTCCACCTAGTAAGATAAGATCCTCTCGAAATTCGGGTCGCTTCTGTCTTGCTGCGGAAGCTAGGGGGACAATCGTCAACACAGGACATCGTGTAGTCGATAATTTCAAGTTTGAATAATAACTTGTCTTCGATCGTTCGTTGAAGGTTGAGGTGTCCTCCAGACAGATACACACGCACATTCGGTGCTTTTCCGGCGGAATTCTGAGGATTTTATTCGATCACTCAACGCATCGCGGTCTTCCTTTCAGACGCGGACGTGATGGAACCTAGCTTTGGTGTCCGAAACGGCAGCAAATCAGTAAAATCGAAAGCCAAAATGTCCCGAGCATTTCGTTGAACAGATCCGGACCCAGAAGTAGTTTGCTGTTGGTTTGATTGGAGCAGTCGAAAGCTGTTCTCAGCGTACCAGGCTCAGCTGCACTCGTCGCGGGGTGATGAGTCAGGTGCTGTGTGCCACTTAACAGTACTTCTTGTGTAACAGGTGAATTCGTTGACCCTTTCTTCAGAGACCCGATATGTCAAATTACGACCGGCTTACTGATAGATAGAGGGGATGTTTTTCTATGAAATGTACCCGTCATGAGTTTCGGGGTCACCGAGTTCGTGCTTATTTATCTTGTTTAGATCGGTGCGGATGAAGTGATTTGAAATGTGACGGTTCACAGACGCGGTAGAGGACATTTTTACAGCTGACGATCCTAGCAACATCCAATCAAATAATGTTCGGTGTTTTTCCGAACAGGCGTGATCAGTGTGAGGCGTTGATGTTTCTTCATTATCACCAACTTCAAAATATATAGTATAGTTTTCCAATGAGACTCTTATGTTTGACACTTCGTACTACCGGTTGGTTAGCCAGACTAAAACACATTTTAAACCAGTTCCAGACAAGCGCTTTGAATACCTAGAAAAGTCAACCATGTTCTTACAGATTAGTTCTTTTTTTCTCTAGGCGGTGTAGGTTTGAACAGACTACTTATAGCTGTGGCATGGTTTGCAGCGACACCAATGATGAACGGTTTGCTATTTGGGTTAATCAATGGTTTACCTTTTAGTTACGTCTGGGGGAGTTTTATGCCATACTTGCTTCAGGGAACACTAGCAAAGAGTTTAAGCTTATCCGTGCCACTGGTCCCAGGCGACCGTCTGTCAGTGAAGCTATCAGCGAGACAGATGGCACATTTATCTATAATAAGTCCAGAAGGTCAGAACGATGAGCAGAACACTTTGAGGGCCAGTTTAACTGGCCTCCTGCTTTTACCGCGTTGCCGACACAAACTTGTGATGTAGTGCCATGGTCGGTAGACTTGGATCCACCCAATGAGACTGAGGTCCGCAATTGCATTGCGGGTTTCAGGCGTAATAAGGCTGCTGGTCCAGATGACCTCATGCCGGCACTTTTCAGAGAAGGGGAAGAGGTGTTAGTAGAGACTTTGACTTGTGTGGATGACGGAAACTATCCCCTTGAGTTGGGGTCATATAGTTCCTATATTCAGGAAAGTTTTCAGGGGTTCTCGCGAAAACCACTGAGGAGCTAGTTTGACCCCAGTCATTTATAGGGTTCTGGCATCCATTATACTTCGCCGACTCATCGCAGTTCGGGAAGTAAAGATTAGGGAAGAACAGGCAGGGTTTCCTCCCGGGCGGGGATGTATGGATCACGTTTTCACTCTTCCTCAAATTCTGGAGCAGCGTCATGTATATCGCCGACCGACAATTGTTGTGTTTCTCGACTATAAAGGTGCGTTCGATTCAGTGGATCGATCTACACTTTTAGAGTCGCTCAAACACGGAGGTGTGCCGACTAAGTTCGTGAACATACTGCCGGCACTTTATTCCCACACTTCAGCTCAGGTTAGGGTTTACAGTGACAGTTTCATCACCATGAGCGACGTACCTCGAGGCTGTCCGCCCTCACCATTTTCGTTTAATTTCGCTATAGACGAAATAATGGAGGATTGCCTCCGGCACTCACAAGATGCCGACGTGGACCTTTTACCTGATGAAAGACTGACCGATCTTGATTATGCTGACGACAAGGTGTTGCTGTTTGACAACTTTC